>CAJQZJ010010085.1:7321301-7388129 GCA_907164525.1 Lophiomys imhausi | reverse complement strand
TCTCTCTCTCTCTCTCTCTCTCTCTCTCTCTCTCTCTCTCTCTCTCTGTGTGTGTGTGTGTGTGTGTGTGTGTGTGTGTGTGTGTGTGTGTGATGGCCATAGTAACAGCTGTGAATGAATGAGTTCTCTATATCTTGGTTTGGATTTCCCTTATGGTTAATAATGTTGGTCATCTTTTGAATCTAGTTGTAGACCACTTTTAGGTCATCTTTGAAAAAAATCACATAATTTGTTCATTTTTATTTTTTATTTACTGCTTTTTGGACGGTAACTTTTTTAACTCTTTTTTTTCTTTTTTTGATTTTTTAAAATTAATTTGTTTGTTTTACATCTTAATTGTTGTTCCTCTCCCTCCTCCCAGTCCCACCCTCCCACTCACTTCCCCTGTACCGCCCCTACTCCCAACCTGGTACCAACCCACTCTGGCACATCAAATCACATCAGGACTACAGGCCTTCCCTTCCACTGAGGCAAGACAAGGCAGCTCTGCTAGGAAAACAGGATCCAGAGGGAGGCAACAGTGTCCAAGTCAGAGATAGATGCCACTCCAATTGTGAGAAGATCCACTTGAGGACCAAGCAGCCCATCTGCTGCATATGTGTAGTGTGCCTAGGACAGGTCCATGCAAGTTCCTTATTTTTTTGTTCAGTCTCTATGAGCCACTTGGTGTCCCAGTTAATTGGCTATGGGGGTCTCTTTGTGGTGTCCTTGATCTCTCCAGCTCCCTCAAACCTTCCCCTGACTCTTCCTCAAGACTCCCTCCCTTTTTTGCCTGATGTTTGGGTGTGGGTCTCTGCATCTGTTTCCATTTACTGGTGATATGATCTTATATTTATATAGAGATCCTAAAAATTACAAAACAATCCAGGAATAATGATAGAATAAAATGTTGTCTGCAGGATGGAAGAAAAGATTTTTAATCTATATTCCTGGATTGTTTTGTAATTTTTAGGATCTCTATATAAATATAAGATCATATCACCAGTAAATGGAAAATTTTACCCCTTCCTTTCTGATTTGGTATCATTATTTCTTTGATATGAGTAATTGATATAGACGGAACTTCTGGTATATTGAGTAGAAGGAGTGAGAAAGTGGATATGATAGCCCACTTTTGATTTTAGATTTAGAGAAATGACTTTCAGGTTTTTTTTTTTTTTTGCTGATTATCATGCCACCTGAGAGATATCTCAAGTCTGAGATAATATTTTCTTATTTGAAGATTTTTTTCAATGTTTTTAACCTGTGGTTTGTGTTGTGTCTTGTTAAGTATTTTCTTTGCATCAATTTATACAATATAATTTTTAGTATTTTCATGTTCTGAGGCACAAAAAAGTTGTTTTTGTATATTGAACTATTCCCACAGTCCAATGTCACAGATATATTTTTGTTACTCTGACAAATAGAGGCTTGGAGAGGAAAGAGTTTTTTCCAGCTTTCATTTCCAGAACCCAACTTCTAGATCATTAAGGAAGTTAACACATGCACTCAAAATAAGAACCAAACCAAAAGCCATGGAGAAATGATGATAAATCTCTGACTTGCTACCTGACATGCTCAGCTACATTTCTTGTATTGCAAAGAACCCTCTGCCTAGCAATGACTCTACCACACTGGGCTGGACCCTCCCTCATCCACAGTTGGTCAACACAGTCCTTCACAGACATAGATTTGGGTCAATATGATCTAAACCCCTCCATTGAGACACCCTTAGATAGCTCTAGGCTTTGTCAAGATAGCAGCCAAGGCTAATGAGGAAACCAGGAGCAAGTCTAGCTTGGATCTAGTATATGATCCTTGTAAAATATTCCTGAGTTTGGTTTTCTCGTGTTTTGTAAAATGTTTCTGCACCTATATTCATCAGTGATACTGTTATACTTTTAATCTTGTAATAAGCTTACATAATTTTATATCAATGTACTGTGGACTCAGAAATCTGTAAATATTTCTTACTATTCCACATTCTGGAAGACTTTGGAAGTAATAGACATTAATTCTTCTTAAAAATGTTTGGTAGAATTTTCCAGTGAAGCGTCTGGTTTGGGGCTTTTCTTTGTTGGAAAAATTTGAGTACTTTGTTGGAAAAATTTGAGTACTTCATGTAGTTTCCGTGCTAATTAAAAGAACTGTTAAGACTTTCTATGTTTTCATAGTTAAATATTCATTAGTTATATGCTTCTGTCTAGAACCATTTCTTCTGGCAATCCAACTTCCTTCATATAACTGCATACATTTGTTTCTTTCTCTTTAACATTTGCTATAATGTATTCTTTTTCATACTCAACTTTAATATTTAAGCATTTGCTCTTATGGTTTTATTAATCATCTTTTTCTGGTTTCTTGGGAAATCTTCCATAAAGGCAAAATGAGACATCCATGTGACCTGTTGCACCCTATCCCCATCACAGTGGAAACTGAAAGCCTGTATGGGTTTCTGTTGGGTACCATGTGTACCCTTTCAAATGGTGGCTAATTACCCAACTGATTGTCTCTAATTAACAGTAGCTCCCAGTACCTACTGGGTTCCTCTAGTGTTCCAAGACACATGAGACAGAAACCAGCCCAACAGGTACCTGTCAGAATGGCAGGTCAGAGCAGTCGGGAATGAAGCACGAGTGTTCCAACTCTTCCCTCACAGGTGAGGGTGGGAGTTTTTTCCCTCATTGCTCCCTGTGGAGGTTGAAGAAGGACTGACACATAAATGTGCACTAGTTCAAATCTTCTTTGCTCACAACAGCCCCCAACCTGTATCCTTTCCTATCCACAATTAAGTTCAAGAAAGACAGAAACCTTTGGACCATCCATAGAAAGTCTAAGCATTACGTTAGCCTTTTCTTTCTGTTACTGACCTAGAGCTACTGCACTGTGATGCAGAGGGAGGGACTGTGGGGAACGGACTGCATGGATTTCCTACCAGGCTCAGTCTATCTGTTTTACAATCATTCAGGGATTCGGTGCTTGCTTTCTAGATTTCTCCTACAGGACAGACTCATGTATGATTACTGAACCATGTCTCCATTGAGAGGAGAAAATCTTGGCAGTTCTTTCTCCTCACCACGCAGGTATCAGCTATCTCTCCTTTAATTTTTCCCCTTCATGTTGCGTTTGTGAAGCTTCTGCCTGTTGTCATAATAGTTGTTGTTTTGGGTGTTTTGTTTTGTTTGTTTTAAGTAATGTCCTAGGGAAGATAAAAACAGAAATATTTATATGAGAAGAGAAAATTAGGTACAGGTAACAGAGTAAGAATCATGTATGGCCGGGCAGTGGTGGCGCACGCCTTTAATCCCAGCACTTGGGAGGCAGAGGCAGGTGGATCTTTGCGAGTTCGAGGCCAGCCTGGACTACAAAGTGAGTCCAGGACAGCCAGGGCTACACAGAGAAACCCTGTCTCGAAAAAAACAACAACAACAAAAATCATGTGTGCTCGTTTTCCAGTAGTAGATCCCACAGTTTCAAAATACCCTGTTTTACTTATTTAATGTGAAAAACAATTTGTTGCTTTTAAAATATAAGATCAACAAATATTAATGCAAATATAACACTGGCTTTCAGCATTTGAAAATTTCAAAGTCTCATTAGTCACAAAACTGTATTTGCAATCATATTCTGCACTCATGTTTCTGTATGGTACAATGAACATAGCTTCCATCTGTGGTCAATAAATGTTTGATCAATAAGTGAAGAATTCCATCCTTTAGTAAAACAACACACTTCTTCCCTTATCATTGTATTGATGCTTCCTAAGGACATTCACTACTAAGTGTAACATGGCCGCTCCCTTGGCAATCTGAAACTGAATCTCCATTTGATATTTAGACTGTTTCTAATACCTACATTTATAATGTCACTCAAATTTTCTAGAACTCTTAACTGCTGAGCCACCTCTGTCCCTAGTGGCACAAATGCCGGAGAGGTGACCCCTTTAGGGTGTGAGCGTGGGAGAGCAGGAGCCTTGTCAGGCTGACAAACTCAGCTATCACCCAGGCCCAGATCCAGTGCTTTGAATTGGCCCACCTGAAATGTATCTCATCTATGAATCGCTGAAATGTATAAAGGGGCTAGTCCTGCAGAATCAAAGCTGCAGGATCTCCATGACACAGGGCAACGGCAAGATCTCAGAGAAGAGTGCTGGTGATGATCCAGAGGCCTTGGACCAGGCCAATGACTCATTGCAACAAACGCTTGCAAGTAAAGATGT
The DNA here is from genome assembly GCA_907164525.1 of Lophiomys imhausi. Classification (NCBI taxonomy): domain Eukaryota; kingdom Metazoa; phylum Chordata; class Mammalia; order Rodentia; family Muridae; genus Lophiomys; species Lophiomys imhausi. The sequence goes on along the minus strand of CAJQZJ010010085.1, from coordinate 7,383,931 downwards.
GTGGGCAAAAGGGTATACTTTGTGACATGCCGTGACACACACATCCTTCCCTGGTAATTTTTTTTGGGGGGGAGGAGAGGGGGGCTGCTAGGGCAAAGGGCAGGTGTGGAGGAACAGAACAATAAGTGAGATAGTGGTGCGTGCTGTTAAAACACTAAGAATCCCATAATCCCTGCTTTACAATCAAGATCTGTCAGAGAAACGGGGCCAAATGGCTGAAGATTGATGCTGTAATGTATGGAGAGAAAATGGGAACTGTCCAGGCAGCCACTGGTATGTCATTTCTTAGTTTTGGAAGCTGCGGGCCCTGCACTTCCTATTTAATCAGATATATTTATCCCTCTCAGGTCTCTGAGGCGGTTGAAAAATAGATAGCTAGAGTCTCATAGTTAAATTTTGAGTTGTTTAGGAATCAAGAGGGTGTTATAGATCTAAGAAGATGTTTTTAAAATTGTGATGCAAGTTAGTATGAAAGCTGAGTTAGATATAGAACTTTAAACTCATGGAGATGGTTCGATAGTAGAATGTTAAAGTCAGGTGCCAAATACATATGTACTGGACATTGGGAATGTATGCTAAGCCATATAACTCTCATAATTGTGGCATATTTATTTCTGTTGTTTTGTATTGTATTTATTGTTATAAGAGAAAGAACCATTTGCTGGACTGAAAGGGGGAGCTGTTGCGAGAAAAATTATATACCTTAAACTAAAAAAAAAAGGGAAGAGGATGGGGGTTGAGGGGGAAAAGGGTGGAAAGGTGGGACTGGAGGGGGAGTAGAGAGGGGATTGTGATTGAGATATAACTTGAAGAAATAAAAAATAAATTAGAAAAAAAGAAAAAAGTTAAACTTTTTTCTAGAGCTCTATAGGTGTGATTATGGATATGCACACACTCAGAGACAACCACGGTTTATGAATGCACAGAAAAGGTTTCAAATAGACACTGGAGAGTTTACCAAGGGTGCTTAGAGAGGGAGAATGCCTTCATATGCACTTTTTCTGTACTATTGAAGTTTTATAACAAGAATTACTCAATTTATACTTTTATAATATAAAATAATTATATATCATGAAATAACCTAACCTACAGAGAGATATTTATTCTCTTCATTCTATATAGTGTCTTATTTACTTGAGAAAAATTACTTATTGATTACCCTAACCATGACTGGTGAGATCATATACCGAAGGGTTAAAAATTCAGCCTACCGTGCTACTATTGGATGCTTATAAAACATAAAACGTGCTTGGAATAAAAACTTATGCATTATAATTTGAGGTCCTATTTGTTGTTTTAATGACTGTGTTACAGCACTCCTACTTCCATACTTTGTAATTTTCTCTGCACTTCTGCCATGTTTAAATGTGTAAATAGGCCCTAGTATACAAGAGCAGGTTATCCCAGGAAAACTTGGCCACAAAAGTCATCATGGTCTATTTTGTTCACATTGATTTCTAGTTCACATGTCCACCAGCACATCCAGGTCTGGGACCTGGACCTAACCCTTTTTCTAACCTCAGTGGTATTTCACTCTGTGCCCCGAAATTCAGAAGCACAGCCTGAGCACATAACTACTTATAAAACACAGACTGGCTGCTCCCAGGACCCTAGGAAAACTTCTTTAAACCAAAGGGGCCCCTACTGGAATTTGAAGGGGATGTTCTGATCTGAGTTTCCTTTGAAAACGACATTGGTCTGAGTTTAGTGTGGGAAATGTTTTAAATATAAGCATTAGACAACAACAAAGATTCTTTATGATAAAATATGATATGAAGTGATTCCATGCAGACAAATTTAAGACTAGTGCAATTACAAGGCTTGATTGCTCATGTGATGGTATCCTAAGCCTCCAATCATTTCATTCTAAAATACCTCAGGTTTACAATGATGCATCTAAATCGCACTAGCAAATCCTATTCATTCAGCTCTGGTTCTTTAAATGGCATCTGCCTTGGAGCTATAAAAATAACAGATGATTTTTTGATAGCTTATCAGTTAACAGACTGCTTAGTTAGGGTAGCACATTTTTATGCTAATGTCAGCAGAGAGGGAGAGGGAAAGAGGGAAGTGAGTAAAAACACTGAGTACCATGGTGGGATGGGGAGAGATGTAAAGTCTCCCTTTTACCCAAATAATGGATTTTTCTCTTCTAGACTTTTTCCTACATAAAGCAAGATGGATCCATTAGTGATTGGGTGCATTGGATTTTTTTATACTTAGATCTAACTTAGTGAAGAATGCAGACTGTGCTATCCCATTTGAATCCTATAAAATATGCCTTATATTTGGCATAAAATAAAGGAAGAATGTTAGTGAATAAATGACACTATCAATGTGCTAATGAGACAAGATATACTCTTTAAATGTCAATATGGGAATTAGGATTGCAATTAACACCAGGAATTCAATACTGCTCAATCAAAAATGTTCAGAGGCCCTAAACAGTCAATGTTATACTAATATAGAATTCAGTCAAGTCTCTATTTTATTAAATACTTATATTGGAAAGCATCTTAAATCTTTAGAATTGTTGAATTGGAAGAAACCTATGGTTATGGTGGCATACACTCTCATACAAAGAACATCCTAGGACAGTAACATAACATGGAGCGACTATTAGGTAGAGTCTGACATTTAAATTTTAAATCATTAAATACTAGATTTTAGACCCTATTAGACATTAATCATATTGGTTAATAAGGAGTATTAGTAAGAACAATAAATTCTGCTTAAATAAAGAAAAGTGGGCAAAGTTACCAGATGGATCAAACAGTATGGGTATTTGGGAAAAGTTAGTAACAAACAGGTACCTACTAGGGTTAAAGAAAAAGGCTGAACGTTTAATAATTTTGAGTGGCCTCAAAATAAGGGATACTTCATTATAGGACTCTGAAACAATTTCATTTTTTTCTGGGAGATTATTAGAAAAAAAAAACCCCACCTATGTACATATCAGGTACATGCAAACACAAGTAACTGCCCAATCAGCATTGGACTTCTGTAAAATGAGATTTTACTTACATTCTAAGTAGATCATTTCCAGGATTTTGAACACTAAATTGAAGGTAGTGGCGGTGATTACACCAGACTACAGGCCTGACAAAGTTCAAGGAAAGAGCATTTCGATCTGACGACAGGTATAGTACGTGGCATGCAGAATAAGCTGTGGTGAAGGGTAAAATTACACTAGGCTGGACAACAAGCAAAGTCATCAAGACTCCTCTTAGCATGCAATCTCTCTGAGTTTCAGAGATGAATAACAAGGAAAGTCATCCAAGACTCCTCTTAACATGCAATCTTTCTGAGTTTCAGAGATGAATAACAAGGAAAGTCATCCAAGACTCCTCTTAGCATGCAATCTCTCTAAGTTTCAGAGATGAATGAGCCTGGGCTACCCACCTCCTGGCCTTGTGAGCACACGACTGTAGAGTTCTTTGTCATTATATAAGAAGGTAAAGAGAATGTTGTGCTGAATACATTTCGTGTTTCAGAGTCCTGGTTAGTTAATATCTACTAAGTTACTATCTACTAGTTAATAGCTACAAAGTAGTTAGAAGCTAAATCCAGAGAGGCTTTGAAATATAGCCTTTCTCAATTAAAAGTGTACACAAAATTAAGTTTTTTAAGAAATAATATGAACAAAGATTTCTTTCTGAATTTTCTGAGTAAGAAATATGCCTGATGTTGTTAGTAAATAGAAGAGAAGATAATTGTAGCATATAGAATGAATAATTATTAAGGTGAATTCATTCAAAATAAAGAAGAGGTGTTGAGAGAAGGTCTAATATTGTTTCTGATACATTGAATTCAATGCTGAGATCTGATTACTGCCCCTTCTGAGGCATTCTCTTGATTGGTTAATAAAAGTTGCTTATGGCCAATTAGCTGGGCAGAAAGAGTATAGGAAGGTGGGACTTCCTCAGATCAGCAGGAATTCCACACACACAGAGACTCTTTCCTCTTTCCGCCTGGAGACACAGAAGGAGAAAGATGTCTGGAGAAGTCTGGAAGGTACTCACAGGCACATGTTGGTTTGGGATTAACTTAGAGTAGCTCATTGAGAGTCTGCCCAGCTAAGGGCTAAGCGTTAAAATATTAAAAGTTCTTAGTGTGTTTAATTATTGGGAAAAAGACTGCAGCAGCTTATAGGCCCTCAGTCCAAGCAGTCCCGGGCTGTTGGATTCCCAGACTCCACTTGAGCCCAGGCGAATCTCCCGCCAAGCCACCGGTAATTCTACCGGCCTAATATAACAACTTATATTAATTAACAGAGTTTAGGTTATAGGTGGTGTAGGCCACCTTTGGTCCCGGGGGCTCTTTCTCCAGGATAAGTTAGGCAACCGGTGAAGGCACTCAGGCCAGGTAGCCTGCTCCTCTGCAAAGCCTCCGGCTACTCCGTCGGCCACTCTGCCAGCCTAATATTACAGTTTATACTTAATAATAACTACATTAATTAATTAATTTTCAGTTTTCAGGTGGTGCCAGGAACATCAGCATATCGTGGAAAATGGCAGTCCAAGGGGACGTATGTATATATGGGTTCATATTTGAGTAATAGAATTATGAGCTAGCTTAGATGGGCTAAGATTGCACAACTCAGGCCATGGCTTGTTAAAACCCACGTGGTGTCTTGGTGTGTGCTCATTTATAATGTCTGGATAAGAATTAACAGCTGCCGAACCAATTAACAATAATCTAAATACTGTTAAGTAACTTATTAGCCATATTGTTTTTTACAGAGAGGTAATATTTTTCTGGGGGGAAGGTGGAGGAAAATGAATTTGGAAGAATGGAGAGCTGGAGGAAAACTGGGAGGTGTGGAGGGAGGGGCAGCTGCAGTCATGCATCATTGCATGAGAGAAGAACAAATAAAAAATTTAAAAGAAGAATAGGTAATGTATTCCTCCATATTTCAAGGTCAGGGGAAAGGAACATCCTGATAAACCTAAAAAATTAACAGCCTATAAAGGTTCAAAGATATATCAAAAAGAAAATGGTATTTGGATTCATAATCCAGATTTACATAAACTGGAAAATGTATAAGTAAAAAAGGTTGGAAGAAACAAAAGAACTAATAGAGCAAAGCCTTGGATTTAAGGCATGAGATGGGATCATGACTCACACTTACTAATCACAAAAAACCCACAAATGACATACAAAGGAAAAAAAAACATTTTCATATCAGATTTAAGAATGGAAAAGTCACTGATGACATCACAGACAACACTCAAGGGATTGCTTTAGTATTTACATTAGATATAAAAAAGTTGAAATAAAGAAATAGAAAATACACAAGAAATATTTTAGCTTGTAGGCAGTACAAAGTTTTTGGTGAGGCTTCTCAGGTCTGAAACCTACATCTGCCTAAAAATGGTATTTTGATGTTCCTGGTGTCAACTGTTCTATGTTGGGGTGAGTCCCATACTAAAGGTTATCATGATTATACAGGCCCACCTTAGGTGCTCATGTAGCTTCACTCTGTCACTCCTCTAAGCATCACATCCAGAAATAGAGAGAATTTCATGAAGCATCTTTTTTTAAATAGTTATGAAACACTGGAGACGAATTGGGATAAGAAAAAGTAAAGCTTAAGAAAGCTTGGGAAAACATTGGTAACAGTCATCAATAACAATGAAAATCTCAGTGACACTGAGAGAATTTACTGAAAACATAGAAGAGGAATAAAGTTATTCTTGGCCAAGAGAGAAAATTTTAAAATTAGTTCCATGGGAGGAATACATGAAAAATGAACTTAGGGAGAATCCATTGACTCCAGTACACACAACCAGCACACTGTAATGGTGACAAGAGAGAAGGAAGAGAATGCAGAATGACTATCAGTGAAATTCCATGGATAAAAACTGTTTCAGCAATAACCCTAATTGTAAGACATCTTAACTCTTCAACTAAAAGGCACAGAACAACTGCTGTCTAGATGGAAATATCTATTGTTGTCTCCAAAAGATACTGTCAGGTTCTTATAGGCTGAGACTGAAAAGACCAAAGTTAGCTTCCAAAATAAGTGGAAGCTGACAGCAAATTATTGTAAGTATTCTATTAACTGATAAGGTATACTTCCAACTGATATTAGAAGAGATTAGAAAAAGCTAGTTCCTAATAATAATAATAAAAACCCAATGCACCAAGAAGATATAAAAATTTGTGAATATATATGCATCAAATGCTGGACCCCCATTTTCAAAAAAGTCAATTAACATAATAAAAGAATACATAGGTCACAATACATTAAGAGTGAGTACCTTCAACTTCCCACTCTCATAAATGGATAGATCATTGAGATATAAAGAAACTTCAGGGTTCATCTGTACCATAGGACTAATAGAAATAACAAATAATATTATCTGTATAATATTCCATTTAAGATTTATAGAATTAACATTCTTCTCAGCAGTTTATGGAACTTTCTCTAAAATCGATTACATTTGATGCTACAGAGTAGTCTTAAGAAAACAAAAGAATTGAAGTACTTATTTTATTTAATCAGATTCCAGTGGAAAAGAACTAGAAATCAGTACCAAGAAAAAACACAGAAACTATGTAACCATTTAGAAATTAAAGAATGCTCTTATGAAGAGTCAGTGGTTTACTGGCCAAATTAGAAAGGAAATAGGATCAAATGAAAATAAAATAAAATCAAATGACTGGAGAGGGATCATCTGGTTAAACACACACACACACACACACACACACACACACACACACACACACCATACCACAACACAACAAAACAGCAACCAACAACAACAAAAAAATTCTCTTGTCTTACAAGGTTAATGACCAGAGCTAGGACCCTCAGTAGAAGCATAGAAACATCTCCCCTGGGTCATGGTACATGGTACATGGCTCTTATGTATTGAAAAGAGGATGACTTCTCACACACACACACACACACACACACAAATAACATTAAAAGTTTAAAAAGAAAACAAAATCAAAAACTTATCAGAATATTTAGAGTACAGCAAAGGCAGTTCTCAGAAGAAAGTTTGTAGCTATGAGTGCTTTCTTTCATCAAAACTTTCAAAGAAATATCAATTAAATAACTAAATTTATCTCAAGTCTTAGGAGAAAAAAACTAAGCGCAAAATGTGGTAAATGGAGAAAAATAATAAAAACCAGAACAGATTAATGAAGTAGAGACTAAAAGAATACTACAAAGAATCAATAAATAAAATAAAAGTTGATTCTTTGAAAAAATAAACAAGATCAACAAACTCTTAGCCAAACTAACCAAAAGACAGAGAGATAAGACCTGAGTTAACATAATTAGAGATGAAAAGGGCACATTGCAAAAGATACTAATGAAATCCAGAAGATCATTAGGAAATTCTTTGAAAACTTATATTCCAAAAAAGTTGGAAAATCTACAAGAAATGGAAAAATTCCTAGATATATGTGATTTACCAAAATTAAATCAGGGGGATATAAACAACAACTTAAAATGATCCATGGTGAGCAATGAGATTGAAAGTTTCCAAACAGAGAAAGCTCAGTGGAAGGATTTGCTACTAAATTCTACCAAACTTTTTAAGAAGAGCTAACACAAATCCTCAGTTTATTACATAAAATGAAAAGGGTGGAACACTACCAAAAAAATAAATAAAAACACCAAAACAGCGTGGTACTGGTGTAGAAGCAGACTAGTGGATCAATGCAATTGAATTGAAGACCCAGAAGGGAACCCACCACCTATGGTCACTTAATTTTTGACAAAGATGCCAAAACTGTACAATGGAAAAAGGACAGCATCTTCAACAAATGGTGCTGGTCCAATTGGATGTCCACATGTAAAAGAATGAAATTAGACCCATACTTTTCACCTTGTACAACACTTAAGTCCAAGTGGATCAAAGACCTTAACATAAGGCCAGACACATTAAATCTACTAGAAGAGAAAGTGGGGAAACCCTCAAACTCATCAGCACAGGTGACAACTTCCTGAATAGAGCACCAACAGCTCAGGATCTAAGACCAACAATCAATAAAAAGGGACCTCATGAAACTGAAAATCTTTTGTAAGGCAAAAGACACTGTCATTCAAACAAAAGGGGAGCCTACAGATTGGGAAAAAAATCTTCACCAACCCCACATCTGACAGAGGGCTAATATCCAAAATTTATGAAGAACTCAAGAAATTAAATGCCAAGACACCAAATAATCCAATCAAAAAATGGGGAACAGAGCTAAACAGGGAATTCACAAAGGAGGAATCCCTAGTGGCTGAGAGACACTTGAAGAAATGCTCAACAACCTTAATCATCAGAGAAATGCAACTCAAGAAGACTCTGAGATTCCATCTCACACCTGTCAGAATGGCTAAGATCAAAAGCTCATATGACAGCACATGCTGGCGAGGGTGTGGAGAAAGGGGAACCCTCCTCCATTGCTGGTGGGAGTGCAGGCTTGTGCAACCACTATGGGGGTCAGTCTGGCAATACTTTAGAAAACTTGGAATAGCTCTGCCTCGGGACCCAGCCATACCACTTCTGAGTATACATCCAGATGATTCCTCACCAAATCACAAGGAAGTTTCCTCATCTATGTTCATAGCAGCCTTATTTGTAATACCTAGAAACAGGAAACAACCAGATGTCCCTCAATCGAAGAATTGATTAAAAAACTGTGGTACATCTACACAATGGAATACTACTCGGCTATCAGAAACAAGGAAATCATGCAATTTGCAGCCAAATGGATGGAACTAGAGAAGCTCATCCTGAGTGAGCTTATCCAGACTCAGAAGGATGCACATGGCATCTATTCACTTATAGCCAGATTTTAGCCATATAGTACAGGATAACTATACTACAACTAATACACCAAAAGAACATGAACATAGACTTTGTTACCTGTCAATGAGACACTTTACCCTAGTGGTGCTGCCTTTTAGGCCCCCAGTGTATGAGGAGGCTCTTCACCCTCATATGACTGCTGAACTGGGGTGGGGGACTGTTATATAGGGACACTCCACTCCAGAGGTGTGGGATGGAAGGGATGGGGGTAGATGGTGGGAGGGTGGGATTGGGAAGGGTGGAAAGAGGACACTGTGATGAAGATGTAACCTGAAGTAATAAGTAAATATTTTTTTAAAAGAATCAACTGTGGACTGCCTTAAAGAGCTAAATAATGAACCACATACAACACACCCTTAATAAAATATTCACTCTTTTTTTAAAAAAAGATAATTCTGTAATGTCAAATTAAAAAAAAAACAAATGAGGAAGCAACACAAAATAAACTAATTTCCCTAGTGAACAAATGAGTAAAAATTCTCAACAAAATATTATGAACTGATTTGATAAACATATTAAGTAGATCGTATGGCAGGATCATATTAGCTTCATTGTAAGGATGCATGTATGGTTTAACATATGCACATTAATAAGTGTAATGCAGCCTATAATGAGATTTAGGGAGAAAGATAGCATGTTCCTCTAAATAGATTGTGAAAAGATACTTGACAAAGTTCACTACCCCTTAATGAAAACTCTGATAAAACTAGAAGAGAAGGAATATACCACAATATATTCAACCAACATATTGCAACTAAATAGGAAAGAATTGAAAGCATTTCCTTTAAAAGAAGAAGAAAGACGTGAGTATCCATTTTCTCTACTCAGTTATAGCAGGAAGACAGGAAAAGGAAAATTAGTAAAGGAAGAAATCAAATTGTTCCCATTTAATAATACTATGTCCTAAGTATTTTACCAAGAAACTGTCAAGTATAATAAAACATTTCAGCAATGTAGCATGGTATAAAATCAATACACAAAAATTAGTGGGTTTCCTATATGGCAATAATGAGCTCGCCAAAAAAAGTAGAAAAATGTTATTTATGATAGCTTCAAACAAATAACTCATAGGAATAAGCCTATTTAAGGATATGAAAGCAATTTAGAGTGAAAACTGTAAAATAACGGAAGAAAAAAATTGAAGAAAGCATTGAAAGATAGATGATCCTCCTGTTCTCACAGATTGGCAGACTTAATGAAGTAACTATGATATTGAAAGTGAGCAACAGATTCAATATAACATTCATAAAATTCCAAGAATATTTATTGCACAAATAGAAAAAAGAAGCAATACTTAAATTCATCAGGAAGCACAACATCCTCCAAATAGTCAGTGCATTGCAATCCTAAACAGAAAAAAAAACACAAAAATAAGCCAAAAGAACCTTGAAAGTATCAAAATATCTGAGTTCAAATTATGCTACAGAGCTATAGTAACAAAACCATAATAATAACAGCTTAAAACCAAACACATAGACCAATGGACTAGAGTAGAGGATCCATAATAAGCCTATCCAGCTACAAATATTAAAAGGTAAAAAAAAAATACATCAAAAACCAACAACAACAAAAAAGGAAACAACAGACTATTCAGCAAATGTAGCTGGTAAAACTGGGTTTCCATGTGTAGAAGAATAGAAGTAGATCCATATCTCTCAGCTACAGAAAAATCAATTACAAATGAATGTAAATACATATATTAGAACTAAGTTTTGAATACTATCAGTCCAAGGGCATCCCCAAATCAAATCATCCAATAACTCTACATGCTAATTTAACAGAATTCCCTAAGGAAGAAATAGAAATGGCTGAAAAATATTTGAAAAAATGCTCAATAATTTTATCCATCAATGAAATAAAGGTTAAAACTAAACTGAAATTGACTATCATCAAGAATGCAAAGGAGTAGGGAATGCAAGAATCTAGGGAAGAGAGATTCATATACACTCCTTCAGAATAGCACACATACAGGATCTATGAAAATCAATATGTGGATCACAAAAGGATCTGTATATACCATTGCTGGACATATGTCTGAAGAATTCTAAGTTAGCATACCAAAGAGATACTTGGATATCCTTGTGTGTATGTGTGTGTGTGTGTGTGTGTGTGTGTGTATGTATGTATATATATACACACACACACATATATATTTTTTCAGCCATAAAAACCAACAAAAACATATCATATTCAGAGAATAGATGTAATTGAAGACCATTAAAGTCAAGGAAATAAAATATTGTTTTCTCTCATATGTGGAATTTAGAATATATATAATACATATATCTAGAATGGATGTATAATATATATTACAATGTATGTATATATGACATGTAACATGTAATAGTTTTAACTTCACATACACACACACAGACACATGCACCCACACCATGAACCATAGGGCATGCCATATTGTTGGAGGAAGGGAACCAGCAAGAAGTATGGAGGAATGATAATGGATGGTAATGGAGGGGTAAATATTAATAATGTACAATAATATGAGTGAGTAAAATATAATGAAATTCATTATTGTGTGAAATAAATATTAATTTAGGACTATATTTATACACACCACTAAGAATATCAGCTGATAACAATCTTATGTTTGTTTGCTCTTTTTCTTGTCTCTTCTTTCTGACCATCTCCCAATCTACTTATTAATCTTATAACACGGCTTCCATCACTCAACATTCTCCTCATATTTCTCTGACTATTCCCCATGATTTTTATCTAGAAATTGCTTTGTGGGGATTTGAACATAGTATATGTAATTTGTGTTTTGTAGGAGACAGGTTTAGTGGTATTCATAAGAATGATGAAAACATTTGTTGAAGATGCTGTCCTTTTTCCACTGTGCAGTTTTGGCTTCTTTGTCAAAAATTAGGTGGCCATAGGTGTGTGGGTCCATTTCTGGGTCTTCAATTCGATTCCACTGATCTACTGGTCTGTTTCTATACAAATACCATGTTGTTTTTACTACTATTGCTCTGTAGTACAGCTTGAAATCTGGAATGGTGATACCTCCAGATGTTCCAACTGGATGTCCACTTGTAAAAGAATGAAATTAGACCCATACTTATCACCTTGTACAAAACTTAAGTCCAAGTCGATCAAAGACCTTAACATAAGGCCAGTCACACTAAATCTACTAGAAAAGAAAGTGGGAAAAACCCTGGAACTCATTGGCACAGGTGACAACTTCCTGAACAGAATACCAACAGCTCAGGACTTGAGATCAACAATCAATAAATGGGACTTCATGAAACTGAAAAGCTTCTGTAAGACAAAAGACACTGTCATTCGAACAAAATGGCTGCCTACAGATTGGGAAAAAATCTTCACCAACCCCACATCTGACAGAGGGCTAATATCCAAAATTTACAAAAAACTCAAGAAATTAAATGCCAAGAAACCAAATAATCCAATCAAAAAATGGGGCATGGAGCTAAACAGAGAATTCACAAAGGAGGAATCCCTAATGGCCAAGAGACAATTGAAGAAATGCTCAACATCCTTAATCATCAGAGAAATGCAACTTAAGATGACTCTGAGATTCCATCTCACACCTGTCAGAATGGCTAAGAGCAAAAGCTCAAATGATAGCACATGCTGGCGAGGGTGTGGAGAAAGGGGAAACCTTCTCCATTGCTGGTGGGAGTGCAGGCTTGTGCAGCCACTATGGAGGTCAGTCTGGCGATATCTTAGAAAACTTGGAATAGCTTTGCCTCAGGACCCAGCCATACCACTTCTGGGTATACACCCAAATGATTCCTCACGGAATCATAAGGAAGTTTCCTCATCTATGTTTATAGCAGCCTTATTTGTAATAGCTAGAAACTGGAAACAACCCAGATGTCCCTCAACTGAAGAATGGAATAAAAAACTGTGGTACATCTACACAGTGGAATATTACTCAGCTATCAGAAACAATGAAATTATGCAATTTGCAGCCAAATGGATGGAACTAGAGAAGCTCATCCTGAGTGAGCTAACCCAGACTCAGAAGGATGCACATGGCATCTACTCACTTATAGCCAGATTTTAGCCATATAATACAGGATAACTACACTACAACCAATACACCAAAAGAACATGAACATAGATTTTTGTTTGTTTGTTTGTATTTAGTTTTCTCTCCCTGGCAATGAGACCCTTTTCACTGGTGGTACTGCCTTGTAGGCCCCCAGTGTATGAGGAGGCTCTTGGACCTCATATGACTGCTGAACTGGGGTGAAGGACTGTTATGTAGGGACCCTCCACTCCAGAGGAGTGGGATGGAAGGGTTAGGGGGTAGACAGTGGGAGGGCGGGGCTGGGAAGGGGGGAAAGGACAATATGATGTAGATGTAACCTGAAGCAAAAAACAGATAAATTTATTTATTAAAAAAAGAATGATGAAAACAGAAATATTTCTTATATAGGCCAGTTATTATGGTATTAACCTGATGTTACTTTAGCTGACCAGACTCAACTGAGGCAGATTTTGCCAGGGTTTTACAGGAGACAGCATCTTTTGGGCTTCTGCCACAGAGGGTTTGAATCTCTGATGTTGAGACTTTTCGAGAAGGGGTTCTGTGCCTTGGTGCAGAAATATTGTCAGTATTTCTGGCAATGATGAGAACATTTGCTAGACCTCCAGATTCTCTTTTGATGATGAGAAGGAGAAGGAAGAAGGCAAAATCTGACAGTTCATGTTTACCTTCTCAAGAAGCACACTTTATCTCCTATCTCCTCTCTACCAACCTTATTAATTACAAAATGATTCACAAACCATCACGGAGGTTTTTGTTATATTTACCTAAGCACCATTTTATACACCCTCACTATGTGGCATGCACATGTATGTATTCATTCTGTAAATATTTGAAAGTTGTCTTTTCTTTAGTATTTGTATCAAACTCCATTTTTAAAGATAAATAATATACTGTCCCCTTATCCCATGAAATTATAGGGAAATTAATATATCTGAAAATAAAACCATTGGGTACAGCACATGCCTACAACCCCAGAAAACAAGAGCTAAGGCAGAAGAACAATACATTTGACATTAACCTGGGCTATATACTGAGACCCGGTCTCAAAACACAAACAAATTCTACCACCACCAAATCCAAATACCTGCTGCTTATAAATTGAGATAATTTATTCATATGGTCTATTTTATTAACTACTTTTTGGTTGCTATGATCAAATACAATGAGAAAAGGAAACTTACAGAGGAAAGGGTTTATTGTGGCTTATAGTTCAAAGTGGAAAAAGTCCTTCATTGTAGAGTGTAGAAAAAAAATTAGCTAATTAAATTGTTTAACCAGTACTTATACTATATTTAATTGATTCAGCAGCTGTTAGTCCTTAACCTGCCATTATAAATGAATACACACAGACACCACATGGATTTTAATAAGCCTAGGCCTGAGTTCTGCAATCCTAGTCCATCTAAGCTAGTTCATAATTCTATTACCCAAATATGACCCCATATATACATACGTCCCTTTGAACTATTAGTCTGCACACTAAGCCAATGTTCCAGGCTACATGGAAGGATCTTCTTTAATCTACCCAATGGCGTGTCCTCTTTGTTTGCTCCTGGCTTCTTCTCCAGCCTTCTTCTTCCCAAGATGCACTCTCTCTCTCTCTCTCTCTCAAAAGCCCATGCACCTTAGTCCTGCCTACCTCTGTCTTTTCCAAATCTCCAGGCCTCAGCATTTATTTAACCAATCAGAGTCAATTAAGTAACAGACTGCAAACAAGACCAATAAACTTTTAGAATGCTTAACACCACCACATCATTTCCCTCCTTTTTTTCTAATAAAAGGCTAACATTTTTTAACTCATATAGTAAAAACAATAAGAACACATTTGAAACAATCAAGAAAACCATCTATAAAAGGTACAAGCATATACCATAGCAGTGAAATGATGGTGTTCACAAACTCTATAGTACAATATTTGCTACATGGAATGTGCTTAACACTGGTAATTGGGGGCATTTTTTTGCTGTAATTAATGATAAATGTAAAGGAATAAAAAAAGGTACATACATAATGTTTAGCCTATTTGTATCAGGCAATCTTGAAGAAGAAAAAAAATCATCTATCTTGGTGTGTCTAAAGTTCTGAACCTAAATACTTTCTATCATATCCTATATTTCCTTTTAAATCCTAAATAACTCAAGTTTAATTGAAATTTTATAGCTATTTTGTCTTCAACCCCATCAAAGACATAAGAAGGGATAAAGTTATTATTTGAGTGAATAGGAAGCACAGAAGAGCAGCTTCCAAAAAGAAATATGACAGTTTGTTGCCTAGACAGTTCCAAGTATCTCTCTGTACCATTGGAGCATCATCTTCAGCCTTCTGGCCAAGCATATCTCACAGACATAATTGTGCAGCAGGAAATAAGGATTTCCCATTCTGTCTCTGCAGAATCAGTGCATCAACTTACCTGCATTTAAGCTCTGGTCCATCTTTGGAATTTACATAGTCTGTTGAGAGAGCAGGGACATTTTTCCAGTAGGAATTATCTCCTGAAGGAAGATTTCTTTTTGATGCTCATTGTTTTCTTCCAAGTCAAATGGGAGCTGTCAAGAGCTGACTGTCTTAAAGTCAAACAATTCTTAATATAATAATATTTAAATGCCATTTTCTGTACATCTCTGAGGGTTTTGAAGGTATCTAATGATTTATAAATCTATCTATCTATCATTGAACAAGCAAACTGTAAAATTCTATCAAAACTAATCTTATTTTTATCAGTATTCAAAAGTTTATAACAATGTATCAAAAGATAACCTTATTTTAAGAATAACAATAGTCTTAAGTTTCAGAGCAGATTCAGTAATTTATCCTTATATCTTATCATTTCTATATTATATACATATATTCCCCTTTTTCTTTTCAAGTCCTTCCCCCTATATAAGAAAGAAGGATAGAGAAAAGAAAATGAAATAGAAAATCCCTTGAGTCTAACCTCCTATACATTGCTTAATAAGACCATTTAACGATTTGTAACCAATCCCCCTAAATAACATCTATAACATATCAAATGACCAAATATTATCCCCCATCTTTTGGGAATGGGGTGTTGCTCTCTTAAAATTTCTTCCTGCTGAACTGGGATGTAGAAAACCTGTTTGGGGGCCCAAATAAAATATAAAAAAATCAGTTAAGCAATTTAGTAGCAACACTTGTTGTCCAGTCTCTATGTGCTCAGCAATTTGAATGTCCTGAGCAGTTTGTTGTCTGTTGACCTTTGGGTAGGAAATTTCAGAGCTTCATTGAAGTCCTGGCTGGAATAGTCTGTGAGCTGGACCATCTGGGCTTGTCTTGTGTTCTTTGGTTTTTGGTCCCTTTGCTCTGAAAATATATAATTTCTCACAATTAACATATCTCTCTGTTTTTTCTTTCAAGACAGGATTTCTCTGTATATCCTTGTCTTGGATTTACTTTGTAGACCAGGCTGACCTTGTTGAAGGTCAGAGATCCACTTGTCTTTGTTTTCCAAATGGTGAGATTAAAGGCATGTACCATCACATCCAATGATTAACATATCTCCCCTAGGGTCTAATATCTCTCTTGAAACCCATTTTCCATTAGGTGTCCCACATCTAAGGAGACTGACTTGGGACCCCTTTCTCTTTATATCTTTAAAAACCTCTTATATTTTAGCATTGCTAAATGACAAAAATATCCTTTTTACCTCTCGATATAGGAAAATCAAAGACATCTAAACAAAAATATAGCAAAGAAACAAGAACATTCCAAAAGCCTTGGTCTAATTGCCATCCCATGCTGTAATTAAAGTTCTGTCCATTATTCCTGAAATCTAGCTTTGACTGTATATCCTTGGTGGGCCTTTTCCAGATGCTATTGATAAGCCCCTAGTACTCAAGCACCTGTGACTTACAGTTAACATCTTTTGTATCCCGATGGGCCTCCTTCGTTCCCCTATTGTCAGCAATTTAGCATTCCATCTGTAAGCTCTTTTGGTTAATCCTATCCTAGGCCAATCTTTCTCAAAAATTATGCATAGAACCACAATTGTCAGTGCGAAAATTATCTGTATGTTCAGAGAAACAAACTCAATTGGAATACAAACATATTGAGATATTATGAATTTCTCCATTTTTATTTAGGCTGTTAATTTCATTCTCAAGCTCTGTTTAGAAGGCTGTCGGTTATTTAGCATATAAAGAGAGCTAAGCTTCCACCTTTGCTGTAAAGCAGTAGCTTTTGTTAAGGGAGCCGCTCCTTTGAAATGTATTTAGGTTTGGCTCCCCACTATTTGGCTAGGAAACTACTTCTCACCTGGCCCTTCTCAGGCTGTAAGTATGAATTGTAATTGCCCTATGCTGGGCACCATAAGTAGAAAAAAATAGCTAATTGAATTGTTTACCCAGTATTTATTTATATTATCTTAAATTGGTTTGGCGGCGATGTTAATCCTTAACCTGCCATTATAAGTGAATACACACAGACATCACATGGATTTTAATAAGCCTAGGCCTGAATTCTGCAATCCTAGTTCATCTAAGCTAGCTCATAATTCTGTTACCCAAATATGACCCCATATATACATAAGACCCTTTGGACTATTATTCTCCACACTAAGCCAATGTTCCAGTCCATGTGGAAGGATCTTCTTTAATCTACCCAATAGCAATTCCTCCTCGTTTGCTCCTGGCTTCTTCTTTGGCCCTCTTCTTCTCAAGATCCTCTCTCTCTCAAAAAACCCATGCACCTTAATCCTGCCTACCTGTGGCTTTTCCCAATCTCCAGGCCTCAGCATTTATTTAACCAAACAGAGTCAATTAAGTAAGAGACAGCAAACAGAACCAAACAACATTTAGAATGCTTAACACCACCCCTTCAGGAGAGAAACATGGAAACCAGCAGCAGGCATGGCAGCAGAACCAAGAAGATGAAAGATCATGTCTTCAAGTACAAGCATGAAATAGAGGGCAAATTAAACATGGTACATGGCTGTGAACTTCTCAAAGTGTTATGCCAAGTGGCACACTTCTGCTAGCAAGGCTTGCCTCTCCCCAAACAGTCCTTCCACATTGGGACCAAGTGTTCAACTATCTGAGTTTATCTGAGAGGGATGTTTTCACTCGAGCCACCACATTACACATCTTGGTCCCCAAAGAATCATGACCATAACATAATGCAAAATGCATTTAATCAAACTGTAAAAGTCTCCATAGCCTTTAATAATCTCAACTCTCTTTAAAAGTTCAAAGGAAAAGCTCATCCTGAGTGAGCTAACCTAGACTCAGAAAGATGCACATGACATCTATTCACTTATAATTGGATTTTAGCCATGCAGTACAGGATAACTATCTTACAACCAACACACCAAAAGGGACAGGAACAGAGACTTTGTTATCTGTTAGTGGGACATTTTGCCCTAATGGAGCTGCCATATAGGCTCCTAGTGCATGAGGAAGCTCTTAGCCCTTATATGAACTGAGGGGTTCTGATATGTTGGGGTAACCCACCCTGGAGGAGTAGGATAGATGGGAGAGGAGGGAGAGGGTAGGAGGGTGGGACCAGGAGGGGTGGAGAGAGAGGACTGTGATGGGGATGTAACTTGAAGTAGTAAATAAACATTAAAAAAAAAAAAACAAAGTCTTTTGAAACTCAAGGCAACCTCTTAATTGAGATCCTCCAGCTAAATCAAAATACAAATTACATACTTCCAACATAAAGTGGCCAGAATACACACTTCCTTTCCAAACTGGAGGAGTGGAGACATAATGAGGAAATACCAGACCAAAACAAAGCAGGAACCAAGCAGAGTAAATACAAAATCCAACAATCCATGTCTGATGTCTGGAATTTTAGTTTCAACTGTCTTAGATGTCTCCAAAGCCCAGAGCTTTGTTGCTCACAGCAAGACTCCCTCTCTTGACCTGCTTTCTCTCCATGTAGATGGCTCTCTTTGGCAGATGTCTCACAACTCTGGTATTCCCAGCATCTTGGAGTTTTTTATTGAAACTCAGGGTTCACTTTCACAGTTTCTCACATGGCCTCTCAGAGTCTCTTGCTTTTTCTTCTAATATATTCCCTGGCCTAAGAAGCTCTCTGAAACTCTGGAAGAAGAATTCATAGCTACTTCGAAGTCCATTGCCTTTGTAGCTAGTATCGAGTATCACATGGACAACACTGTTGGAAGTCCTGCCAGTTTGGGATGATCCTGGTTCTTTTATACCACAATAGCAGCAGATTTCTTTTTGTTCATTTTTGAGATTGTAAATTTATTACAATGCTCATCCTTTCCCTTTTCTTCCTCCAAATCCTCCCATATAACTTTCTCCTCACTTCTTCAAATTCATGCCCATTTTTTCCATTAATTGTTTTTGCATGCATTAGTATATCATATATGTTCCTAAATATAATCTGCCAAGACCCATTTTTGTATGAAGTTGTTTTCTAGAGTCAGAAAAGCCCTGCAACTTTCTCCTCTGGCAAGTTAAAGTTTAAGTTGGTTGGGTCTTTTCCTGGGGCACCTTTCTTATGATTCCAGTCGTGGGAGGCCTCTTTGTGCTAATCTTCTTAAGAACCATGGCTCTCTTTCAGCCCAAGCATTTGCAATAACCTCAAGTTTGCTAGTGCTCTTTTCATCTCCAAACTGCACTTTTTATTTCTTTCTTCCCCACGTGCTCCTACTTATCACATACCAACCTAAGTGTTATTAGGAATGAACACACCCAGGATTCATCACGGTACTGTCTTGAACTTTCTTTCACCCAAAAATTTAGTCCATTGCTTTTACAGTACCACAATCTTTCAGGCTTCTACATGGCAGCCCATAGGGTTCTGTTTATAACATGTAGGTATGTTTACAGTCCATGGTTCAAGTCTTCCACATTCTACCAGAAAACAGCATAGTCAATTTCATCATAACAACATTCAAAGCCTGGTACCAATCTCTGTATTAATTACATTTTCTGTTGCTGTGATAAAATACAACGAACAAATACAACTTATGCCTGCCCATAGAGGCATTGAAGATGTGACTGCTGTGTCACATGTGCATCAGTAGATGGCAGAGAGGAGAGAGGTTATGTCTATCTATATTCAGTGTTCTGACCTATGAATATCTGAATGAATCGTAGCCTAACATTCCCCCAAAACAGCAGTCCTGAGACCACTACCTGTTTGGCACTGGGGGCCTGGACAGGGAACTAGCCTGCAATGACCAGTCCGGCACCAAGCAAGCCCAGATGAGATTCCAGGGCAGGAAGCAAACCAGACTAGAAGAACCCTGCCTGACACCACAGACCCCAGATAGAGGGCCACTTGGGTAGAGCTGGGCAAGGAGTTACACCGAAACAACCACCAGACTGGTACCATGAGGCCTGGACAGGGAGCTGGCCTGAGATGAACAAAGGTCTGGTGCCATGCAGGCCTGGGGGTCAGACCAACTGGAGGTGACACCTGCCAGGTACCATAATGCACAGTGCACAAATGGCACATAGCACTAAGATCACTCCTGAGACAACCCTAGACACTCAGAGACCCTGGGCACCCCTAAGAGGAGCAAGCAAATGATGGAGAAATGGAAGAGAAAGAGAAACAGAAGGATGAGGTCACAACAAAGAGAGGCAGAACTAGAGACTAGAGGGAGGTGAGGAACAACCTGAAGGGAGCAGCTACGATACCACTTAGGACCATAGTGGGGTCCTGGACTCTGCTGCCATCAGGAGTCATGTCTAGATCATGGCCCTGCAGCAGCAGGGGTCCATTACTACCAAAACCAGGTGGATATTCCTGGTCTGGGCTGTCACCTGGGGGGATGTTTATGTCTGATTGCTGTGCAGAACTGACACCCCCCCACAACATGGGCATCATGGAAGTACTGGCCTGAGAGGCATGAGAGAAGGATAGATAACTCTGCCCCTAACCAGTTACAGTACTTAGGAGAGAAGGACCTGCACATTTTAAGAGATGCAAGAGATTGGTGGCCCCAAGGATGTGAGCTTGGGAGAGCTGACCTTACCACTTATATTCCTGTGGTGTCAAAGATGAAGGAGAGGTATTCTCCTCTCCTTCACCCTTCATCATTGATAGTAGGTGGGAGACCTGGTCCTGGGGTCATGAGAGCAGGAGAGCTGACCCTGTCCTTCACCAGCGGCATCACTCAGGAGAACAGGCTTTGTACTTCGCCTGGGCAGCACAGTACAACTGTCCCTGGATGTATGGGTTATAGGTGAGTTAGTCCCAAGGGTGTTAGTGTGGGAGAGCCAGCCCTGCCATTTGTATGCTTTTTGGTGGTGTTGGCAAGAAAGAGATCCCATCCCCCTTCCTTTTGCCCTCACCACCAGTAGCAGAGAGAAGATCTGGCCCTGATAGGGTCACAAGAGCAGGAGAGCTGTTCCTGCCCCTCACATACTGCAGCACTTGGGAGAGCAGGCCCTGCACTTTGCCTGGGCAGCACACTACAGTTGGCCTTGCATGTAGGGGTTGTGGGTGATCCAGCCCTGAGGGAGTGAGTGTGGGAGAGCCAGCCCTGCCTTTCATCTGCTTTGTGGCAGTGTTGGTGAGAGAGAAATCTCCTCCCCTTACTTTTGCCCTCACCACCATTGGCAGACAGGAGAACTGGGCCAAATGGGGTAATAAGAGCATGAGAACTGTCCCTGTCTCTCACATGCTACAGTACTCGGGACAGCAGGCCCTGCACCTTGTCTGGGAAGCACAGTAGATGTGATCTACTAGGTGTGAGATATGCAGGCCTGGAACCAGGGCTTTGAGTTGACCCACCCCAACATGTACCCTATGGATGAACTTCTGGAGTGCAAGAAGAGGCCAGTTCCACAGACCCAAAGCAACAGGATCTCCACGACAGAGGGCAGCAATGAGATTCCAGTGTTGACAAAGTATCAGAAGCCAGAAGCCTTGTACCAGACCAAGGAGTCATTGTCATGAACATATGCAAGCAAAAAATTGTCCACAGAAGAGAATTTTGTGGTACACACTGTGACACACTACACAATGAGATTTTTTTTTCCTCTCTGTTGGGAGAGGGTGCAAGGGTGGAGGGTGGATCTGAGATGGGAGGTGAAAATGAGTGGGATCAGGATGCATTATGTGAAATTCACAAAAAAAACCAATAAGAGTAAAAAAAAGACATAAATATGACTTGAAACTAAAAAAAATGCAACTTGTACATAGAAAAAATTGTTGTGGTGGTTCACAGTTCCAGAAGGATGAGATCTCATCATGGAAGCAAGTGGCAGGCATGGCAGTAGGGGCAGGAAGTTGAAAGATCACATCTCCAATCACAAGCACAGAGCAGAGAGAGTGAGCTAGAAATCTGTCAAGACTATTAGTTCTTAAAGCCTGTCTTTAATGACATTCTTCCTCTAACAAGACTCACCATCTCTCTAAACAGCATCAGCTAGGGACAAAGTGTTCAAATTCCTGAGTCTATGGAGGACAATAGTATTCAAATCACCACAGCTATGTAATTTACATCTCATATCTTTCATGTTGTTTCTTTTTTGTTTGTTTGTTATTGTTTTTTTTGACACGGGGTTTACCTAGCTCAAGTTAGCTTTGAACTCATCATGTAGCCAAGGACGGCCTTGAACCTCTGAAATAACACCCTCTACCATCCAATTACTGGGTTTACAAGAGTGTACCATATTATCAAGCTCCAGTACATTTTTAATAGATGAATAAGAAAACTTGAAGTTGCAATTTTAAATTAGCACAATTAGAAGCCACCCTAGATGTTACAACTAGTCTTTGTTTGATTGTTTTTTTTTTTTTTTCAAATTTTAAGTAATGAAAACTAGTCTATAAGATGGTACTATCTGACTTCTGTTATCCATCACGTAGTCTGTTAATGTATATCATTCTTAAAGTTTAAACATTCAATTCAACTCTTAAGATATCTTACTTACTTAATTAGTGGGGAGGGATCTGGGTTTCTGTGATGAGTCACGTTTGTGTAATAACCTGAGAAAAAGACTGTGGAAGGTTGTGTTTTTAAGTCCTATCAGCGTTCATCTTTATAACAAAGCTCTGAGTACACGAGTTAATGAAAATGGAATCTATGTCTCTAACAAATTATTCTTTTTCATGTCTCTGTTTACTTCTAACCTCAGTTTCAATTATCTAGGTATGTTGTACGCTAGGAGGTCAGGGTAAGGTACAAAGTAATGGAGAACATTTTTTCTGTTCCCAAAAACAAAGGAAAAGTACATGATATTTTTCCTCCTTTGCTTCTTGTCTAGGTCCAATGGCCCTCCTTCCCCACCAACCCAGATGAAAAATATCATAGAAATTAACAAAATTTATTAAAATGTAACAGATTGATATACTTTAGGGAAGATTATTAAGTGGATAGTAAAGTTTTAAAGTCAATGATGTTTATTCACCTTATCTTTGAGATATAGTATATGTGATACTGACATTAAGATTTTGCTTTTAATACTGTGTATAAACTAATCAATAAGATGATAGTAGGTATTGAATTTTGCATTATGATTTGTACCTAAACTTTTCCATAAAAATCACCAAGTCTAAATTTTGTCCCAGTAAATGAGAAACTTCTCTGATACATACTGTTTGAAAGATGAACCACTTGAATTTGCATGTGAGATTTATAAACTGTCATAATAAAATCATTAGTGGACCTTTGGTATTAAACAGTTGAAGATTTTATATAAAAGGAACTTCTTGCATTTTCAGCCTTAAAAATATATTGTACAGAATCACATGCATTCAACACATTCTGGAGCAATTCTTGTGCTCATTTCCCATGAAAACAAACATATTTAAGCAAACTGTTAATAATGACACAGAAGGAATGTATGTACTAGCAAAGTAGAAGTAAGTAAGATTTCTGAATTTTATTTTGAAATGTTTGACTGCATTAATACACACACACACACACACACATATATATATATATATACATATATATATAATGGAAAGTCCCCCTGTTTGTCCAACTGTCTGACTGTCTGTCTACCTTTCTCTCTCCGAATATATATATAAAATCGATCAGCATAACTGACAGACAATTATTATGTCTATCTACCCAAAACCTTTCAAAACCGATAAACTGTAAAATAATAAGTAATTACCTTGAATAACCTAAATTCAAGTCTTGCATTTAAAAAGCAGGTGACAAAAGAAAGGATTTATCCTGTTATTTACAATCACAACTGTGTTACTTCTTTCACTTGAAAAGTTCATCAAGGGCAAAGAAATTTTAATGTGTTACGAGCAAATATTTCATGCATAGCTGATACACCTTTAAGCACTGGGGACTCCCTTCCAATGTTCTAATCAGTAGCAGCCAGTATCTGAGTAGAAGTAACCAGATACACAGTCAAGTGAATGTGGTTCTCAAACGGAATGTATTACTCCTTCCCACTCTACTGAATGAACTGTTAAAAGACCAAGAAGGCTGTCATAGAGATATCACAGGAAATAAAGAACTCCAAGCCAAGGGTGTGTCCAACGGGGTTGGCATGGAATGACAGACCGCCCTCCCCACATGGAAAATCTCGTTACCCATCTGAGATATTGCAGCGTGGTGGCAGCTCTCCAGAGACAGAATGAGCTCCACCTGTTTGCAATGTGTTTAGCTATTAATATTTATGTAGTAATTCAAGGGAGTAAAAAAATGACAAAATGAACTGAGTTGTATCACTGTTGGTGCTTTCAACCAAGATTTCTGAAGAAAAAAAAAATAACAGCATGAATCTGTCCTTCACTGTAGAGCGAAATCATGTGGCATCCATAACATGCCAAAGATTATTGGAGAAGATGCAGTAGCCATGGCCTTGGCATGCACAGAATGCATGTTATCCCATGACTTACTAGGAAAGTTTACTGTTTGTAGCTGTGCTTTTCATATAAAAGCCATGTAAATCAGAAAAATATGTCCTCAATTACTGCTAACATTATTAAGCCACGTCATTGTAAAGAAACAAAAAATGACGCAAATTTGTCTGACAAAAAGAAATAATAGAAAGATATCTGTCTCTATCAATGTTTCCAAGTGGATAGTTTGTGTATGTCTTCAATATATATATTTTTTGGAGTTCTGTGACCATTTGCTTGACCAGAGCTTCAAAAGGTGGGCACTGTTTGATTATGAATTTTTTTTTCATTTTTATGTGGATGTCCCTTTGATCCAATGATATAAAAATAATGTTTATGATCGTAATTTTTGTCTAAATCATATCTTAAGGAAAGTAACTATTTAAGTCTGGTGGTAGAATAGTTTATTCAGCTATTCATCATGAAATGATCCCTTGAGGATTTACTGTGCTGTGTGTGACATAATCACAAAACCCAGAAATTGATCCAAGGAATCTGACCCGTAATTCTCATTGCCTATTAGAAATATGTTAGGCATTATGGAATGATTCTGAACATTAAGGTCAGGCATTGCTTAATTCTAATCAAGAGTCTACTTCCAACTAGCTGTGTGACCACAGCATTTAGTGACTTGTTGTACCAAATGCATACTAAATGAGGATAATATCTCATATAACTGCTGTGCAGATTGGGTATTATGGTATGTTATGGTATGTTTAAAGTGATATTCAGTTTCCCTTCTTCTTTGTCCTGATGTAGTATCAATTCTAAAGTCACTAGTGTAATTTGTCTGTCATGGTGGTGGAACAAAGAATACCTAGAATTAATTTTATTTTATTAATTTTGCATGGAACTTCCCCAAGAGGCTAAAAATTGTGAACTGGAATTACAAGATAGTGTCTCACACATAGCAGAAGTGTGTGTGTTTGTGTGTGTATGCACATATGTCTATAAATTCTCATATATATATTATACATTCAGGGTATGTATATACATATATATGTATAAAGTACTATGTAGCTTTTATAGTACTTTATGTGTTATATGTTATACATGTTATATGTGCATAAATGCATATAGTATCATATAAAATTATGTATATGAGTATTATATACCCACACACACATATAATTGTGATTTTTATAATAAAAAATCAAATATTCCTATCATTGGATGTGTGGTTCTAATAAAGACTGTAGCATGAAAATTTTCACTCCGTTCATTAAAAATTGGACAAAGCCCTTTTAAACTAAGGTCTTCTATAGCACACAGGGCAAAGTCCACTGAGTATAATCCACATATGAGCTATAAAATGACATTGGCTTTTCCCTTGAATAGCTTACAAATAAACCAGAAGTTACTCAAAGCATTTTAGTGATAATTTATTCTGAAGGACCTTTTTGAACGTTTTTGACATCTCCATGGCCCTTGGTGTACAGAAGAGCCAGTATGAAGCGGAGTGCTTCTTCCCATAGAGGAGTGGACACCAAACTCTTAGAGTAGTTTTATGCAGTCCATTCTACCTCTCCCCTCAATTCTTCAGAGCCTGCAGCTATCGGGAAATGTCCCTTATCCCAACAGTATCAAGTTCTAATTTCTGAGTTCTTTAAATATTACCTTGTAAGACAAAGTATTTGAAAATGTGATTGTCACATTTAAGTCCTAGATAAGCAGGATGAGGCCCTAATGTCATCATGCTTGGACCTTGTAATAATATATCAGCAGAAAAACATCCAATAGATATATAGAGGAAAAGACAATATGAAGACAAAGTTAAGAGATGCAAACAAAACAGAAGGAATGGTAGAGGTCTTCAGAAATTGGGAGAAGAAAGGAGTAAATTTTTGTTACAGAGATTCTGGAAGTTCAGCCCAGTGACCCTGATTTGAGATGTTCGCCTACACAACAGTGAGGAAATATATTTCCTAGGATTTAAGTTACTGAGATCCCAGCAATTCATCATTTGAATTCCATTTTACAACATTTTATTGAATAGCTATTTGCAAGCCATTATGCCGAATTGGAAAGAGGTGAGACACTAATCAGTTCTGTAAACCTATGACAAACCCTCTCTTTAGCTACTGAAAGTGAAAACTTCACACCTAAGCTTCACCTTCAGGCTTGCCAAGCATTATATGGTCTCTCTTCCCACAGCTACAAACCCCATCGTCTTCAAAATAAATAAATTTAAATTAAAAAAGAAATATTTTTATAACAAAAAGTCATGGTAATTAGTTCTTCATCTTTTCCCTCTGGTGGTTATAAAGTTCTGTACTAGCTTCTGTCTCAAGATCCTCTTCTGTTTAGATCCCATGAATCTCTCTATTCTGATCATTTAGCATGTTTTCACACTCACTCATTTGGATAACCTTGAGCTAGTTCATCCCCACTTCATGTAGCCTTTCCACTCAGTGCCCTTCCCATTGGAAATTCCCTCTGTCCTCTTCTGATTTCTAGAACATATACATCTCTGTTCTTTATCATCCTTCAAAAAGTATCAATTTTTAATATTATTTTTTAGAATTGTTAGTAATATAGTGTCAATGTGACTGTGGGCAACAATGCTTGGGGCAAGCTGATGATCTGAGTTAAATTTCAGAACTCACATTGGTATGTGTTGGGGGGAAGGAGTGGGACATGTATGTGGAGAAGCAGTTCCCACAAGTAAACACTTGACTTCGACATACACATCCCATCCCACCCTCCTACAAACCATAAATAAATACATGTAAACTCTTAAAAGATAATAAAAGAAGTACTGGTCAAATATAGCCCAATAAACCACAAGCTCAATGGAGACAAAATTTGTATCCTATTTTGTTGCTACCTCCTTCATGCCCCCTAGTATACGTACCTGGCTCTCATTGAGTGTCAAATATATATTTATTGGTAAATAGATGACTGAATGAACATACAAATGAAAACCTTCCCCCATGGCTGAACTCTTCCACTAAAAAGTATATTTTCTTTCCAAGATAAGATTTAACTATTTTGAGTTGCCATGATTTCATCTCAACCCTGGATACATAGGCCTGAGTCTAAACAATGTTTCATTGCTGCAATAAAAGTCTTATTTCTCAGGTCTAAATGTGCCTCCCTTCATCAACTTTATTTCGGACTGGGTGTGTGTATCCTACAGCAAACACCTGGGAAACCATTGCCAACATGGCCCACCCATCAGTGAAGGACCAATTATGACTTCACACGAAATGATATCTATAAAAAGTGACAGATAACAAAAATGTATCCCACTTGTTTCTGAGACCAAGTCTGAGGTAGCATTGGCCCTTGTTTTTATCTCCTTCTCTTAGAAAAATCATCAACAGTGATTTGAGTTCTCTGATGACATCAAGGTACCCCGAATTTTATATTAGCTCATTGTTGGAGTTGATGCCAATTTGATAATAATGTTTTTTCTCTCTCTCTTTCTCATCAATTGCCAAATTTTCTAACCCTTTGGAATTAGTGACCATAACTCGCTTATGTAGAAAGGCTGTATGCAAGAACCAGCTGCCTTAGCAGGAAGGGAAATGATTTGCTTTCTCAAGTTGGCTTTGAAAAATATATGAGTTGCCAGAAGGCCTCTGGGTATGTGTATCAAACATCAAAAACAGATATAACAATACACAAAAAAGGAGATAAATCCTCAGATCTGTCTCCCCAGGAAGCAGTTCAATGATTTCTAACACTGAGACAGAAGGGACCACAGAGGAAGCGCTTGAAGCAGGGCTTGGGCAAGGGCATAGTTCTGCACTGGAACTATTTCATGATTAAGTTTGGTTTTTTTAATCAATGCCACTAGATTTTCAACTACCTTGCTACTTTTAAACTTGACTTTTGTTTTTGAGAAAATTAATTCTCAGAAATGCTATTATTTATTTTTAAGGATCCACAAAAATTAAAAGCATCCCTTCTTTGAAAAAATTAAAGATGTTTGATGATTTAACATTCAACTGCATTATCTGAAAAACAATCTTTAACTTAACTAGCTTCATTATACAAATATATTCCTATTAACTGACTTGCTCATAGAAGAATCTATAATTTGTATTTAACGTTATGATTAATAAGCGTAAACAATGCTTTTAAGACTGTATTTTTTTTTTTTACCTGTGTATAATCAAGCCATCTAGTTACCAGTAACTACAAATGTCATATATTTCAATGGTCTTTTTGGGACTATTGATCTGTTTGCTTTTATAAAGAAGATGATCTTATTTTTACATTAAAGAAGCATTAGCATCATTAAATGGGCTCCCATTTCATGATAACTGCAAATGTCACATTGATCCAGAAAGATAAGAAAATGTGCTCATCTTTGAAACAGATATCCAAGGCATGAGCAGGCAACCCACACTATTTGCATTAAAAAAACAAATTGTATAAATGCAGGAGATTGACGTGCCATCTGCTCGCGTCCTTCACTTTTCTGGCTCTTCTGTGTTGAGATATTTTTATGGAATAGTTACTTTTATTATTTTGAATATGAGCCACAGGTTAAAAAGTTTACGATGGGTAATATAACTCAAAGCTACTGATTTACTGTATTACAGGTATTAAAACTTGTGCTATGTTAGATTTCATTGCTATTGAATGTATCTCTCTCTTACAATGTCGGATGTTCAAACCAAAATCAAATGCATATAAAACTACAAAGGATGTTTAGGACAAAATTTAAAATACTTTTCTAAGACGATTTTTGGCAAAGAGAAAAAAAAAACCTTAAAAATTAAAAACACTGGCGACTGACCCCAACTTGCAGTGTCAATGATAAGGACAACAAAGGAATGAAGAAACTTTCTAAGAAGAAAGTACACAGAAGCATCAAACGTCATCCAAGATATAACTGTCTCTTCCAGTTTGCCATGTGAACACCTAGGAAGCTTATCAACTTCAATTTTTATTTTATTTTTGCCTGCTATTACTACCAAAAAAAAAAAAAACCCAGTGTGTTGTGTGTGTGTGTGTGTGTGTACATGCATGCACCCTCATTTCTGTTGAAAAGAAAAACAAAACAAAAACTTGCAGTTAGAATTTCCTCTTTCTGAAGTTTAGGTGTCCACTGCAAGTATGCTGCACTTTTTGTAACTGAACAAGGGAGGAGAGAATAAAGAAACAAACAAAGCAACAACCACAAAGACAAAACCTATCATCTGAAATGAAGTATCCCTGCAGCATCCGCCCCCTGGTGGCAACTGTCTGAACATAAGGACATAGGTCAAGTTTTTTCCCCCAATTTTCATAGGTATACATATATATATATGTACACACATAGAAGCATCATGCACATGATACGTGATGTATACTGGTGTGTGTGAGTGCCTTTCTAAGACTGATGTCCACCCAAAGTATGAACATAATGATTTTTTTTTTGTCTTTTGTTTTTTGGGTCTTTTTGTTGGTGGCGGAGTTTGTTTGTTTTTTATTTTGTTTTGTTTTGTTTTCGAGACAGGCTTTCTTTGTGTAGCCCTGGCTGTCCTGGAACTCACTTTGTAGACCAGACTGGCCTTGAATTCACAAAGATCCTCCTGTCTCCGCCTCCCAAGGGCTGGGATTAAAGGTGTGTGCCACCACCCCTGGTCTTTTTATTTTAAGAAGTAATTCCCCTGAATTCTGACCAATCTTGAAGTAATTTAAGTAGAAAAATCAAAAGCTTATAGTAACAGTGCAGGACATACTGCTTTCATATTTCCCTGATGGTACTCAAACCGGAAAGAGGGGTATGTAGTACTGTGGGGTATCTATGCTAGCAAAAAGCATAGCTTTCTCCATAGTAAACTTGGAAAACAATTGCAAAAGGAAAATCCACAGTGGAGAAAGAAACGGAAACGAATCACCTGGATTTGTTTGATGTTAAAATTAAGTCATTCTCTGAATCCCTGTTTTCCTCAACTGCAACTTTTTCTTAGAATTTCTTTTCATTTAACCCTAGACAATAAATTGGTCTGCCCAACGACTTCCAGACTCCAAGGATAAATCTGGAGATCAAGTTGGAAATGTGATATGGAAAACATTAGTAAAAGAGACCTTCACTCATTACAGAACATAAGTGACCTTCATGTTGTATATAGAAGAAAATGCTGTAATATAATCTGCCAGAGCATTTTTATAAAGGTCAGAGAACATTCCTCAAATCCATATTTCTTTATGTGAAGGAGTAGAGTCCATCTTTGAAGAAGTAATGGTTAACACTATTGTGCCTACTCTAACCCTGGAAATGCAGACAATATGCATGCTCATATTTTTTTTCAATTTTAGAATCTAAAGGAAGATATTTGCTGCTTTAAGTTGGTTAATGAAAAAGGCTGGAAGTGATAGTTTCAGTTCGTTCTTCCTTCTCCACTTGCACAATTCCAAAACAAAACTTCACATTGCTACTTTTTCCTGTCTGATATTTTGTTCATAAAATAACTCCAAATGCGTTCATCTCGGTGCCTCACCAACTCTTTCCTCTTCACGTGAGAAGGCACATACGGGACCTCAGGGACACGGGGCAGGCCCCTACACAGATCTTTGTGTGCAACCGGGCCGCACAGTAATTGCTATACATTGCTATGTTGTGTCACACTCACTAAAGTCTCAGCTTAGGGAACTTCAGTCATCTGTTCTGTTTACTTCTCTCATGAAAGGGATATTTGGCTCTGTTCTCTCATGTTTTATTTACAAGTACTAGTTAGTATACAGCTGCAAGTGATAGCCAGTATCTAGTATACATTGCACACTAGTAACTGTCTTATCTTACTTAACTCACCGTTCTGTGCTTGGTACATCGTTTCTTAAATCATGTGCATTACTTTGAACGCATGATCGATTAGCAGCTTCCTGTTCTTAAAGAGCTAAGTGGAAATCTGACCCGCTATTGTCTTTTCTTTAGTACATTTGTTTTGTTCTTTTATAAAAATATCACTTCTAACATGTGATTTAGTGGGGAATTATAGGAAGTATTATTTTTCTGGACTGGAAGAACCGAACCTGAGAGGATGGAGTCCCACAGTTACTTTGACCCACAAGGCCACAGAAAACTGGAATAAAACAGCGGAACCATGTTAGAATCATCCTGATTCTCTCGATGCGAGAGTACCCTCAACTCGACTCCTAGAGAGAAACGTCCATTAATACCACGTTATCCAGCGCCTGCTCCGGTGGACTGCCTGGTCAGGGAGCTGTTTCTTTCCATGTGAGTTCTCAGGGCTGTGGAATGCTAAGTGATTCTTGTGAAAAACAGGGTCAGGTAGCAGGGACTACCTTTCCTGTTTCTTCTTGCTTTACTGTGTTAGATTAAACTCTGAGGAGATAATACCAAGCTCGGGTTTTCCTTTTACAAAAGCAAATCCCAAGAGAAGCTATTTTATTTTAACCCACATATGGACCACAATTTTCTACTTTACAAAATAAAACATGTGGGTGTGACATTGTCACAAGGGATAAAGCTTAGATATAAAAGTTCTTAAGTTTATTCATTATTCATAACAGTTAATGCTCATGTACTTGATTTTTGAGAGAAAGGGACTATAAGGAAACAAATTAATCGATTAAAAAAAAAACAGTAAAATGACAAAAATCCTGGCAAATCTTTTAAACTTTAAGTATAAAGTTTCAGTTAAAGATTGGCATACCATGAGGCCCTATGGTAAGCCATGTCTGCCCATTCTTCACCTGAGATAACTCACCATCTTAGATCATTATGACATGAAGTCCTTGAAAAATGTATATTAGAAAGCAAATGACCAGACAGAATGCTGTAGCTTGGGGAAAACGTGATACCCTGTCACCTAAGAGCAAGCAGCTGACTTCACATAACAGCATGAGACACTCCTGCCGCAAGTTTTGCACCACTCTCATCCATACAGTCATAACTTTTTAAAGACTAAGGAAAATAATTCATTTTAATTGACAACAAAAATAAAGACTTAAAACAATTCAGTTCCTTCAAAATTGTGTGTTAGGATGGTAGGGTGGAAGTCTGCCAGCTGCTCTCGTTCAGTTAAAGGACCATACGTAACTTCTTCAATGTAAAGATAATAGCATCATGAACCATAGTGCTAAATGATATAGCTTCTGTTTCCTATGACAATAAGGTATATAATGCCAGAATACTTTAAATAATTATTGTTTCCTTTTTAACCTTCCCACATGCTTTTGAAGCATATCAAATTTAATCAAAATTAAGCCTTAAGATGGGTTTGATTTTGTATATATGTAGAGCAGAAAAAAGAAACAGATAGAATGAAGAAACATAGTAAAAATTTTCTCAATTAAATATATTTGCTTATCACATCTATATAAATAACTAGGCATAAGTGGCATTTCATGCATAAATGATGCTGCATTTTTTTAAATACTAGAATTTTAAAGGCTGGTACTCTATGATATCTGTGGTTAGTAATACACTAGTGAAAGAAGAAAAATAAATTGTCTGTGAGTAATACTACAACCTGCCAACACATTATTTTCTAAGTGTGTTTTAATGGGTGAGATCTTTTAGAATAACTTTTCCAACATATTTCAAAAACTTTGCACATCCAGAATAAAGCTTATGACAACTTCCCTTGAGTTCATGAAAAGTAGAAATATTGAGTATCGAAGGTCACAGATCCCTTTTCTCACTCTCTCCTCATGTAGTACGTGAAATATTTCCATCCGGCTGTGTCCGTCTTTCGCCCCGTTGCCCCATTCTCCTGCTTCTTCTCATGGAACCCACAGTTTGTTCCCAAGTCCTTTCTATACACTTCTGCTCTGTGAGCATGGGGTGGGGGTGGGGGGTGTCTGCTCTTCTTACTCATTAGGCAAAGAAGTGAAGCTCTGAGTTATATGGAATATAAAATTAGACATTGTCCCTGCCCAGTGGGCTCACAGTATCTCCAAATTTGCTGTAAAATATGTCTACATATTGTATAACAGATGCACTCCAAGTGCTAAATGTCTGGAGATAAATCTATTATTGACTTCATCCTCTCAACCTTTCCAATTCCCTTTATCATTTGTCAGCATATAACATTTGTATATGCCGAGGCAGATTGGTAATTGTAGACCAACTCTTTGGTTATGTATAAGAGGCACCACATTCCAAATTGGCTATGACAGACTTTGGTCCTGTGTACCAAACACATTAATAACCCTTTAGCCCCATGGCTGTTTTGCTCTCTGCATAGAAGCAATAAGCAGGCCTGCAAGTACATCCTGCTGCATCAGAATTACTTCTTCCTTTGTGAAAAACTCAGACTTCTGGCCTCTTAAAAAATTTTATCTTTAATAATAATTCTCCCTTTGTTGGGAAGAGTGACAGTTCCTGAAGTACACATAGCTGAGATCCTGGAGAAGACACAGCTTCATCACAGCTATGTTTTGTAGTGTGTTACTTTTCAAAAGTTTGCATGTGCGTGAATGCACCTTTGCAGGGGAAGGTCTATATTTCAACGTGTATTTGATAGATGTAATTTTAGGATTTAAACATATGACAACATTGCTGCCCTGGTAGTTTATTGCTATCATCTGTGCATCTATAAGTGAACTATCACTTTCCAGAGATGTAGGTGAATACCTTAATTTTTAAGGAAGTATTATTTTAGTAAATTAATGATAAAATCCCATAATTTACCCTCCTGCTAGTTTAAAATCTATGAATAGAATAAGCAACATTCCTTCAGAGTGTAAAGTTAAAATGTGAGGGGTTTTCTTAGCCTACACAGATTCAACTTTGGTCATTTAAAAAAATAATGAATTTTCTTTTTGCTTAAAAATAAAGCAAGAAAACATATAAA
The DNA here is from genome assembly GCA_907164525.1 of Lophiomys imhausi. NCBI lineage: Eukaryota > Metazoa > Chordata > Mammalia > Rodentia > Muridae > Lophiomys > Lophiomys imhausi. The sequence goes on along the minus strand of CAJQZJ010010085.1, from coordinate 7,349,513 downwards.
ATTGAAATACCCCTTTCTTTCTTTCTTTCCCATTTTGTTTGCCTCTGAATCGTTTCTTCATTTCCAATGACTTTTTAAAACACATTTGGCAGTCAGTACCCCTAATCATTCAAAGACTGTGTGACTAGCAGGAGCTGGCTAGATACCATCAGTCCTTTTAAAATGTATTAGTCTTTAACTGCCTGTCTTTTCCCTTAAATTTTAAGGAGAAGGATATATATTTGCTTAATGAATTTATTATGAACCTCTGAGTGCATACTTTAGCATATCTCAAGGTTTAGTAAGACCTTGTCAACACGATGCAAATTAGCTTATTTGTTCAAAGTTTGTCTCTCTTTTACCAAAATGGACTGACATGGACAAATGCAATTCATTATCAAGAATGAATATTTTCTATGGTGGGCTTTGTCTCTGTAACCTGAGGCAAAGTTGTCTTTTGGTTTCCATGCAAGCATTCTCCTTCTGTCTCTAGGGAGAAGGTAGTAGACGTCGATGCTGTTCCATTACCCTGTTGTGATAATCTCTACCTTCCTGGACTCTCCACCTCGTACAGTGTGTTTTGGCCACTAAGACACATGGGCTTCTGGTGTTCTGTTTCCTATACCTTCACTCTGCTCATAGCTGGTCACAAGAGTATGTGCAGCACCTGCTGACCTGTACTGCACCTGCTGACTTAAAGCTTTCAGCTGACCTGCTGTTCTTGAGACCAGCCCCTAAAAGCCGTAAGGCTATAGAATATGAAGGTGATTTCTAGTTTCTGAAGGCATCGGGGACCCTGACAAGTGCCGATCTGATGAGATATCATTTTAAACATACAGAGCATCCTTAGAAACAAAACCTTTGTGGTAACATTTCCTCCCACTTCGTTTGGAACCCTCATCTCAAAATTGTTCTCAAAAGGCCAAGATTCTGACCCTCTTTCAGAAATGTTGACACCGTCTCTGGGGCAGGGGTGGCAGCAGAAGAAGAAATATAATACGGGTGAGGAATAGAAACCCACCTAGTACTTCTTAGTCCATGGAAGGAAATGTTGGTAATATTCATGGACTGGGAAGAGACTGGGAAGCAATAAGGTTGTGAACAGTGTGACAATTGTTGGGGAAACAGGACACAGTTTGGGAATTTACTAGTTTGGAAATTTAGTTACTAGTTTGGAACAGTTACTAGCTTGGGAAATTAAAGACATAATAAGAGTTTGAAATTTTAGTATGAATAGAGCATTTAGAAATTGAGTGGTCACATTCTATAAAATTAAATAAATTCTTTGTGACAATTGGATTTAATTCATTTAATAAATGTCTGGGAAATGTCACTGTATACTGGACATTAGATGTGTTCTAACGAGGAAATGATTGAAACTCACATGCATCTCTCATGTAACTTTAGACCTGCAAGATGAATATAAATGAAGTCAAAACATCAATGTAGTAAACCAGTTCTAAGCATCCGATGTTTACAGAGATGATGACAGATGGGTCAATGCATTTCATTACAGTATACAGTACTGCAGTACTGTGTATGTCAAACCATCATGTCACATACTTTGACCATATTTAAACTATTTACCAATTAATTATCTTAAAACAAAAAGCAAGTTCACACGCACAGCGGGAAGATTGGCGGGGTGCTAGAGAGGAGATCATGTGGAACTGGTTTTGTCTCTAGACTTAGAAGGACTTCAAACCAGACTTGAGGAGCAAACAGACAGTACAAACAGTCCATCAGCATTAAAGAGTCACAGAAATTACTAACCAAGATAGGCTTTGGGGTTGGGATTATGGACTTCCTAAAAGGAAATTAATTGTTTACTGTATCTGAAACGACTGTCAATTCTTCACTGCATATGCTATTAGGATCTCACAATGTAACACTCGCAGGCAGTAGTTTTACTATGTATCTATAAACTTCAGTTTTCAATTTAAAATCTCAGATGTTTCCATTTGCATTTAGCTAAAAATTGGCAAGAAGATTGTCATCTCTGATCCAAATTTTTTAATGGAAAACTAATTTTGATTTATGGGGTGGCAAAAATATAAACATTTTAGATAAATCTTTTGCCAATTTCTAGATTTAAAAAAAAAACAGTTTTAACTGTTAACTTTGGCCTTTTGAAGGATTATTTTTAACTGAACATGTCAATGGTTTTACTCTACACTGCGTTTTCTTTGTCTTCACACAGTGTTACCTTGCTCTGTTTCACAGGCTTGTTTCTGAGACACTAGTCCTTATGGCCTTCCAGAGCAGCCGTGTCAGTACGTCAGAAACCCTAGGTCTCTAGTCCATCAGCTTGTGCTTAGGCAAGAGCATACAATTCTTAAGACATTATAGAAACTGTTGACATGCTTTAAAAACAAACTTCATCTATGCTTTTGTTTTTATAAAAGTCAACAAGGACATGTAATTCTGCTGCTGAGGGCTGTGCTTTGTTGGTCCGGAGGTTCTCACTCATAGAGGAAACAGCCTCTTCATGGGGTACCAGCTCCAAACCAGAACAGAGCATCCAAGTCTTCTAAGCTCCCACATAACTAGGCTGGTTCCTGCTGAGCCTTTGCCTTATAGTTTTGTTAGCCTGTACAGTTCAGTTTTATGGAATAAACAGACATTAGGAATGAAAATAATTTTGCATTTTTTAAGTAAACAGATACTCCTCTTACCATCTCTCAGAGCTCTACGGTCTTTCCCTTAAAGCTTTTGCAGACTTTGTATTGTGGCCTCATTGGTTTATTAGCTTATTTTCTTATTAGTTTATTATTTGTTTATTGTTTATTTGTGTATTAAATACATCTTTTATCTTTAAGATGTATTTATATTTTAATAAGTAATAGCTGGTAACAGTTGACCTTCTGTCTTGGAAGATAGTTTAGTAAGGATAATTTAATTATTCAGCAGTGCTCAGTGTTGAAAAGCATTTAGAAGCATTGATTATTTCGAAAAATAATTTATTTTTTACTTATTCTTTAAATGAAATATGATGGTTAATCTTTCTCTCAAGCCTTATTAACTTGTGGTTTTATATATTTCATTCTTTCAAATTGTAATATATAAAATACATATATAATTTTAAGATTCAGAAATGTTTAAAGTATTGATGTATATAAACATACATAAATTCAAAATGTCCTTCTCTGGCTGTTTTGGAATGTAAAATACATTAATATTAATTATAGTCCCCTTCTAATATAATAAAAGACATATAAATATTTTATCACTTTGTGCTTGTTTAAAATTATATAGACATGTAAATGTGTTTAGATACTATATATTTATGTATGTGCATATACACTACACTACATATATTATACATGTGCTTAACTATGTATTTATACTATATATACATATGTAATTTTTAACAAATTAGAAATAGTATGTCACTTCATTTTTAAGCTACTATTAAAAGTCCAATATGCAGGCTTTTGCCAGCATCGTAGACAGATACATGATTCATAGTATAAAGTTTAACAATTCTAAGTACACATTTTTACAATTTTTAGGAAATGTATTGTCTTATGATCACTATAAAAGTCAGGCTATATGTCACCCTTGCCACTCTAGTCTCTTTACACCCATTCATAATCAGTTTCCTTCCTCCTGTATAATTAGTTCTGCCTTGTGCATGGGTCTCCTTTATGTCATGTCTTCTTTATACATCTAAATTGTATGGTCATTAATATCAGAGGATGCATTGGTCAGTAGGAGATGGGACTTGAAAATTACGTAGAAGGGGTCCTCAGCCATGTAATATACCTCAGTAAATATTACACTTCAGAGCATCAGGCTACAAAGAAATGTGGGTGGGCAGTAATATTCGGTGAGTGACTCTGAATTATCGTTGGTTCTTTCATTGGACACGCCCTAGCGGTTTGATAATTAAGGTGAATATGATGTAGATGTTACCGAACTATGCAAAGACACTGTATCGTATGTTTTGGGCTACACCACTCAGAAACATGGAGAATCATTTCTTACGTTGATATTTAACTTGGTGTTTGAAGCTAACCTTCCTATCTCATTCATAATTCCACTATGTTGTAAGTCTGTTCAAGTTAGGAAAAGCCACCGCCTTTGCCATCCAGAAGTGGGCTGTCATAGCACAGGTGCCTGGGTTTTGCTTATGGCTTAGTGTGGGGCAGGTTGAGCAGGACAGCACAGTTGTATGCATTTGCTTATTCACCATGATTTCAATACTCAGCAGAAATCCTGCACACAGGGGCTATTCCATAAAGATCTGTTGGGTAAGGAAACATGCAGTCTTTACTTACCTGTAAACTGGATCTGAACCAAATTTGCACCTTAAGTAAAAATGTGTGCAACACCAGAAAGGTACCTGTTACATAGTGGGTAAACACAGACAGGACGTTTATTGCCATGATTACTAGAATAGCTTGCAAATTAGAAGTCTAAATTAATTATCCAGATGATCCAAGATGGCGTGTTTTCACTTGTCTCATTCTCTGTTTTTCTTGGACTCAGGGAACTCAGTTAATTGAATGGCTGCATATATAATACTCTACAACCACCATTCCCCCTTCTCAATTACTGAGTGATTGACAAACGTATTGGTTTAAAGTGTTTTTTCAGTTTCACAGATTTTAATGAAATCTCTAAATCAGCTTGTTCCTCTGCCTGAAGTTCTCTCCATAGATTTTTGTAAAGACTAAAATTCTTGATGACTCACCAGGAGGAAGGAGGAGGGGAGAAAGGTCTGGAAGGAGGGAGGGAGAGGTAGAGGGAGATGGAGAGGGAGAGGGTTGTCTCTGTAATTCTGTTCTATCTTTTGCATGGGAAATTCATAACCTTGTGAACTGATTGCTTTGAAGATATCCTTAAAGATGGTCTACTCCTATCCTTTTGCTGCTCAGAGAGGAAGTTAGAAAACTCCAGCAAGTGAGAGAAAACCTGGAATTTCCAAGGCTCTGTTCTGCCATTATCTGACTTGCTCTTATTAACTGGTACCCCAATCAAAGTCTGCTTTGCCATCTGCTTTTGGAACAAAGTTTATGGTCTTTAGCCCCTCGTTACCTTGAACTTCTTTCTAATGTAATTTTGGTCACTTGTACCAGTTTCATTTTCTCATTACTTGGAAGTTGTTATTTGTCCCTATAATTCAAGAGGAAAAAAAGCTGTATTTGTATGCAACATATCCTCACAAATATTGAAATATCAATCAGAGAAAAATAAAAAATAAGGAGAAAGGAGATTGAGCATTAAGCACCTTATTTGTTTTTCATGTCTGTTTTCTGCATCAACTTCCTGTGACCATCTGAGCTCTACTTTCTATTTACCCTTTGACTAAATTATTAGTTACTTAGTTATTATGCCATGGTGGCATAGATGCTGATGCTTCACCCTGCTGTGTTGGCTTCACTCCAGTAAGTTCCATGAGATATTCAGTGGAACATTCTGTGGTCATTGTCTTAGAAACCTGAGATAGCCCACATTTCACTAATATATAATATATAACATATACTATATACTATATAATATATACTATGTGATATATGATATATAATATGTATACATAAACATAATATATATAAACAATAGATTATATAGATAACAAGTTTCATTTGGCAAAATAATCTTGTGGTAAAAGAAAGCCCTAGGCCTTAAAGGTGAGAGTTAAAAATACAGCATCCATGCTGACATAACAGCATTTAGAATTACATTACTAAATTGGGATTCAGAGCAAGATACAATTCAATGGGATACAAGTTGAATTTCTGAGACTAAGTAGTTTTAGGAAGATGTGAGTTACAGAAGGCAATTTTAAAATTACAATACCTATTGGAATATTACTTTTTGATTAAAAAGTAATGTAATTATTTAGTGTGGGGGGTGTGGTGTGCTATGGCACAGGTGGAAAAGTCACATGACAACTTCCGAGAGTTAGTTTTCTTCTTCTGCCAGTGGGTCCTATGGATGAATCTCAAGTCATAAGGGTTAACTGCAGACACCTTTAAGCACTGAGCCTGAAGGACGACCCAGAAATGGTATTTTTGATTAAACGTTTTAACTATAAAAGAGAGAGAGAGAGGCATATTCCAGATAAACAAAGACATAAAAAAACACCCGGCTGCACAGTGGGCACAGCAGCAACCTGGAATTTCATAGTGCGGCTCCTGTTTCTCTCCCTCTTTTCCGATGGCTGAGTTTTCTTTCACCCACTAACGCTGCATCACAAATGCTGGAGATACTATTATAATTTCAAAACGATGCTTATGAAGCAGGCTGATTCCCACAGGCCCTTTAAGGAAACCTATACTTTTTTCACATTTCTAGGGCTTCATTTCACAATCTTACTCTAAAAATCATCCAAAATTGAACATATTGGAGGCAATCAGCCAAAAAATCAAGACTCCACCATGTTAAGCATGAAGAGCCAAGAAGAGAGACTGGATGTCACGTGCAGAGCTGTGAAAACCCAGCCCATCTTGACAGAAAATAAATTTACTGTATACCATGTACTGTGAATGGCAGCATGTGGAACGAGCAATCACAGAAGCTAAGAGACTCTGTGACATGCCATATCTCAAGCTCTGTGGGGACGAGCTGCAGATCAACTTTCTGGTTAACTTTTATGTCACAAACTAGCTTCTGGGTATGCTGTTCTGGTTCAACTAATTCAAGTTTACATTTCTCAACTCTGTTATTCTATGACTCAGAGCAAACGGTTTGGATGCAGTGGAGTTTTGAGCTAATTCCCATCTAGTTCTTTTCTGGATGTGATGATGGGATATATCCAGGGACAGGGTACGCTTGTGCTCCCAGAAAACAGCATCAAAATGGAGTTCTGTTTTAACATTATGTGGTAGACACTGCAACCGTGCAGATTTCTGTCATTGTGTCTTTGAGTTATTTCTAAAACTCAAGGGAAATATTTCTAGGGAAAAGAAATGGCTTCAGAACATATGGAAAAGCTGGTAGGGAAATGATGCCAGGGTATCAATAATTTTAGGCCACTTGCTTTTTAGGGAGTACAGAACATATAAAGGTTATATAAGGACTTTTGAAATCAGTTGATCACTTCTTACTTCTTCAATGAAAGGTACAATTTAATAACATCTTCTATTTGAGAATAAGTGTTTTATATAATCACTACAATTATAAGCTTTGTCATGGATTAGTTCCATTGGTGCAATTTCTAAATAATCCAAATGCACTGTAGTTAATAGTACACACTATATCAAACATTGTACATCAAATATTTCATTTTATATGCCACCTCACATGCACCCGTACTACTAAAGTTTATATCATATCACATATACATAGTTTCTATCACTGCACAGGCAGATACTAGTTTTATACCTTTTAAACCTATCACTTTACATTCATAGTTCCATTCATAAAATCAAAAGCCTTGAAGCATCATTAACTAATTTGATGTATTTGTGATAGTGACATTTTGTGTGTGTGTGTGTGTGTGTGTGTGTGTGTGTGTGACATTGGGAATTAAACCCAGAACCATGTGCTTGCAAAGCAAGTGCTGTTCTACTGAGCCAGGCCCTCCATCTCTAATTGTAATATTTCAATTTATTATCTTAACATCAAAGCTACAAGGTGTGTACTTCATTCCCAGTGGAGCCTTTTAACCAGAAGTTGTAAATTTCCCACACAAAACCGACCACATGTCATGATATGAGCAAAAGGAAAGTACAAGAGTCTCTGTCGTATGTTTGTGTTAATTATAAGCAGAAACTCTGTGAGCATGATTATATCTTCATTGTGTAGCAGCCTTCAAGAAAAACAGTGTTTATTGTGAAAGATGATTGCAGTTCCAATGGTAGCTCCCTCTTATTACCTAAGAAAAACTATATATTTAGCCAGATACCATACACACTAAGTTTAGTTTAGTTGGCAATGCTTTAACCAGTTTTTTCTACATGAACTTTATATTTAAAACAAATCTTAAATTAGCTGTAATTCACTGGACATGCTGAACAATCTTCTATTTTAACAGAAAAATATGCAATTGCAAGACATGATCAGTTATTTTTTTTTCAATACTATTCTGAAACAATGTAGGGAAAAACACATTGGTCTTCATTTTTATCTGACAAAAGATTTTTTTTTTTCTAGAAACCAAGAGTATAGTGTTCGGGAAGAGGAACCTACTAAGAATTGGTTCATGGGAAAAATAGCCTTTATTGTGTCCATATTTAAAGTAAAAGAAAGCGAAGTGACTAGGCCAACATTTCTAAGTAACAACATAGTGACTCATGAGCTCAGATTAGGTCCAGAGCCACAAATGACTGGTCTTTATTTCATCAAGAAATTGATCTTGAAAGCCTAGGCACCTCTGCCTTCCCCTTTGAGAGCAGCCTTTAGAGTTTCTCCTAGTTGGACAAGTCTGGGGATGGCACATGCTCTGCATAACATGTTTGGCCTTTATTTCCTGTGCTGGTTTGTCTGAAAAGAAGAAATCTTTCTATCCCACTACCTGGAGTGATTTTGCATTTTACTTCCACCTCCTCTTTCTAATGCTGTGTAAAGCTTATTTGCATGGGCTAGGTGTTTAGATTTTAAATCTGTTACCACAAAAATACGTTCTTAAATCCATTAATGTCTTTCTGGTTTTTTCTCTTTTTTCTTTTTTTTATTATGATGTTTATTCATTACATCAAGTTACATCTGCATCATAGTGCCCTCTTTCCACCCCTCCCGGTTCCACCCTCCCACCCTCTTCTCCCTCTCCCACCCATCCCACTCCTCCAATGTGGAGTGTCCCTACATATCAGCCCCTCTCAGTTCAACAGTCATATGAGGGCTAAGAGCTTCCTCTTGTGCTGGGGCCTACATGGCAGCACCCCTAGGGCAAATTTTTGCCTTGATAGGTACAAAGTCTATGTTCCTGATCTTTTTTGGTGTGTAGGTTGTAGGATAGTTATCCTGTATTATATGACTAAAATCCAATTATAGGTGAATAGATGCCATGTGCATCTTTCTGAGTCTGAGTTAGGTCACTCGGGATGAGCTTTTCTAGTTCTATCCATTTAGATGTGAATTGCATGATTTCCTTGTTTCTGATAGCTGAGTAGCATTCCTTTGTAGATTAGATTCTTGGGGACAGAAAAGTGTGCTCCTTTCATTTTATTCTGGTTTTTGTTTGTAAAGACACGCCTCTAAGAACTGCATCACTTTCAAAGTGTTAACCAGGAGAATAAGTGTACTGTGTTCTTGAATCAAAGGAGTTGTTAGCTTCAATAGCTTAATTTAAGAATTTAGACATTAGATGACTTGTCATTCCACATTATTCATAGATGACTGGACAGTATAATGGGTATGTATAATTCTACAGGGCAGAGAGAGTTTCTGCTGTCAGTTGGGTTCTAATCCTTAAGCATCAAATTAGAAAACATTTCTGAACTTTGTTTTTCATTCATATCCTATCTGTTTTTCACTTATTTTTTCTTTTTCTCTTTCAAAGGAGAAAAGTTTACTTTGGCTCAAAGTTTCAGGGTATAGGTCCTCAGAGTAGGGAATTCAAGGCAGCTGGAATTAGAAGCAGCTTGTTGCATTGAACACAGAGTTAAGAAGCAGAGTCCACAGTGCTTATGGGCAACTAACATTGTCCTTTGTATACAGCTCAGGATCCCTGCCAAGGGAAGATGCCAGCCATGATACATGAGGATTTATACCTCAATTAACCTACTAAAGATAATCTCTCACTGGCCTACTCAGGGCCTCATCTCACAGGTGAGTGAAGATCAACTTTAAAATTGAATTTGACTATCACAGCTCCACTCTTTATCAATTTGACACACAAATATATAAACATATAATATATATTCATATATATATATATCACTTTTTAAGCCTAACCTACATCTCTTGTCTCTAAAGTCTCATGCTCATCTCATAATTCAAAATATAATCTATCTTCAAAAGTCTCCATAGTCTTTTTTCTTTCATCTCGTTTATATGGTAAATTACGTTGATAGACTTTCATATGTTGAACCATCCCTGCGTTCCTAGGATGAAGCCTACTTGATCATATAATACATTTGATGTGTTCTTGAATTCAGTTTGCTAGTATTTTATTAAGTATTTTTGCATCTATGTTCATGAGGGAGATTGGTCTGAAGTTCTCTTTCTTTGTTGAGTCTTTGTGTGGTTTAGGAATCAGGGTGACTGTGGCCTCATAGAATGAGTTTGGCTATGTTCTTTCTGATTCTATTTGGTTAAAGAGTTTGAGAGTATTGGTGTTAGCTCCTCTTTGAAGGTCCGGTAGAATTCTGCACTAATGCCATCTGGCCCTGGGCTTTTTGTGGTTGGGAGATTTTTAATGACTGTTTATATTTCCTTAGGGGTTATAGGACTGTTTAATTTGTTAATCTGATCTTGATTTAGCTTCAGTAGGTGGAATCTATCAAGAAAATTGTCCATTTCACTTAAATTTTCAAATTTGGTTGACTATAGATTTTTAAAGTAGGACCCAAATATTCTCTGGATTTCCTCAATTTCTGTTGTTATTTCTCCCTTTTCATTTCTGATTTTGTTGATTTTGGCTTTTTCCCTGTGCCTTTTAATTAATTTGGCTAAGGGTCTATCTATCTCGCTAGATGCGGAAAAAGCATTTGACAAAATTCAACACCCCTTCACTAACTAAACTAAAGGATCTGGACAGAACGGACATACAAGGACCGCACCTAGAAATAATAAAGTCAATATACAGCAAGCCAGTGGCCAACATCAAATTAAATGGAGAGAAACTTGAAGCATTTCCTCTAAATTCAGGGACAAGACAAGGATGCCCACTTTAACCATATCTCTTCAATATAGTACTTGAAGTCCTTGCTAGAGCAATAAGACAACTAAAGGAGATCAAGGGGATACAAATTGGAAACGAAGAAGTCAAATTATCCCTATTTGTATATGATATGATAGTATATATAAGCGACCCCAAAAATTCCACCAGAGAACTCTTACAGCTGATAAACACCTACAGCAAGGTGGCTGGATACAAAATTAATTCAAAAAAAAATCAGAAGCCATTCTTTATACAACAAACAAATGGTCTGAAAAGATAAGGGAAACAACTCCCTTCACAATAGCCACAAACAATATAAAATACCTGGGGGTAACTCTAACCAAGTAAGTAAAGGACCTGTACAAAAGGACTTCAAGCCCTTGAAGAAAGAAATGGAAGAGGCCTTTAGAAGATGGAATGATCTCCCATGCTCATGGATATGTAGGATCAACATAATAAAAATGGCCATTCTACCAAAAGCAATATATAGATTCAATGCAATTCCTATCAAAATACCAACACAATTCTTTATAGACCTGGAAAAAGCTATTCTCAATTTCATTTGGAACAACAAAAAACCCAGAATAGCTAAATCAATCCTCTACAATAATAATAATAAAAAAAAACATCTGGAGGTATCACCATCCCTGATTTCAAGCTGTACTACAGAGCAATAGTAGTAAAAAGAGCATGGTATTAGTATAGAAACAGACCAGTGGACCAATGGAATCGAATTGAAGACCCAGAAATGGACCCATACACATATGGCCACCAAATTTTTGACAAAGAAGCCAAAGCCGCACAATGGAAAAAGGACAGCATCTTCAACAAATGTGCTGGTCCAACTGGATGTCCACTTGTAAAAGAATGAAATTAGACCCATACTTATCACCTTGTACAAAACTTAAGTCCAAGTGGATCAAAGACCTTAACATAAGCCTGGTCACACTAAACCTACTAGAAGAGAAAGTGGGAAAAACCCTCAAACTCATTGACACAGGTGACAACTTCCTGAACAGAACACCAAGAGCTCAGGACCTGAGACCAACAATCAATAAATGGGACCTCATGAAACTGAAAAGCTTCTGTAAGGCAAAAGACACTGTCATTCGAACAAAATGGCTGCCTACAGATTGGGAAAAAATCTTCGCCAACCCCACATCTGACAGAGGGCTAACATCCAAAATTTATAAAGAACTCAAGAAATTAAATGCCAAGAAACCAAATAATCCAATCAAAAAATGGGGATCAGAGCTAAACAGAAAATTCAAAAGGAGGAATGCCTAATGACTGAGAGACACTTGAAGAAATGCTCAGCATCCTTACTCATCAGAGAAATGCAACTTAAGATGACTCTGAGATTCCATCTCACATCTGTCAGAATGGCTAAGATCAAAAGCTCAAATGACAGCACATGCTGGCCAGGGTGTGGAGAAAGGGGAACCCTCATACATTGCTGGTGGGGATGCAGGCTTGTGCAACCACTATCTAGGTCAGGCTGGTGATATCTTAGAAAACTTGGAATAGCTCTGCCTCGGGACCCAGCCATATCACTTCTGGGTATACATCCAAATGACTCCTCACCAAATCACAAGGAAGTTTCCTCATTTTTGTTTATAGCAGCCTTATTTGTAATGGCTGGAAACAGGAAACAACCAGATGTCCCTCAACTGAAGAATGGATTTAAAAACTGTGGTACATCTACACAATGGAATACTACTCAGCTATCAGAAATAAGGAAATCATGCAATTTGCAGCCAAATGGATGGAGCTAGAGAAGCTCATCCTGAGTGATATAACCCAGACTCAGAAGGATGCACATGGCATCTATTCACTTATAGTAGGATTTTAGCTATATAGCACAGGATATCTATACTACAATGGACATAGACTCTTTGTTTGTTTGTTTGTTTGTGTGTTTTTTTAGTTTGCTTTCCCTGGCAATGAGACACTTTTCCCTAGTGGTACTGCCTTTTAGGCCCTCAGTGTATGAGGAGGCTTTTGGTCCTCATATGACTGCTGAACCGTGGCGGGGTACTGTTATGTAGGGACACTCCACTCCAGAGGAGTGGGATGGAAGGGTTAGTGGGTAAAGGGTGGGAGGGAGGGGCTGGGAAGGGGGCAAAGAGGACAATATGATGGAGATTTACCTGAAGCAACAAATAAATAAATTTTAAAAAGTCTCTGTAGTCTCCTAGAAAATTTTAACGCTGTTTAAACATACAAATTCAACATTTCACCTGAGACTTGAAGTCATCTTTTAACAGTAAATTCTAGATCCTTTTATGGGTTGCTTATTGCAATCTATTTAGGAGTCTTTTCACTGGTGGTACTGCCTTGTAGGCCCCCAGTGTATGAAGAGGCTCTTGGCCCTCAAATAATATCTGAACTGGGGCAAGGGACTGTTATGTGGGGTCACTCCACTCCAGAGGAGCAAGATGGAAGGGTTAGGGGGTAGAGGATGGGAGGGGGGGACTTGGAAGGGGGGAAAGAGGACAATATGATGGAGATGTAACCTGAAGCAACCAATAAATAAATTTATTAAATAAAAAAAGCAGGTAACAGGATGAAAACACTGTAAATAATTTAAAGGTTACAGTTGTTCAACCTGGTTTTATAAACCACCAAGAGTCGAAAAAACTTAGAGCTAAGGTAAAATACATGAAATGCATGGGGTTAGCCCATACCTTTAACTTCAGCAGAGACAGGAGGTGCACTATAGAGTTAGTTGTCTTATAAATTCTAGAGTTACAAGGGACAGGGTGGTGATGGTGCATACCCTTAATCCCATCATTCAAGAAGAATACACCCTTAATCCCAACACACTAGACACAGAAACAGGCAGATGCCAGAGCTCAAGATCAGCCTGATACAAAACAAGTTCTACATAGGGAAAACTTCGATTCAGGGGCGGGGGAGCACATCTTTAATCCCTTCAGTTGGGAACCACAGGTCCTGATCCCAATACTTACTATGCAGAGACAGGCACATAGGATTTGGAAGGATCTAAGTTTAAAAGTTACACACAAAAGGCATGCTCAATGTAAACAAATTGTCCTTTGAGATCTCAAAATATATACACTAAAGTTTTGTTTAGCTCCAAAATAACAAAATAAGTTCTTCTTTAATCCAGATTGAAAGATAATACTTTATATATTGTCAAAAAACCAAATTTGCTCCAGGAAAAATATCACCTGACCCCTCCCCCCCCCAAAAAAAAGGTAATTGCCCCAGAGTTAGGATTAGGGCAGGGCTCTGTTCTTATCTTTCCAGGAGACTTAAAGCATCCTTTCAAGGAATCCAGGGACAACTGGACAAGGGAAACCTCAACAGAAAACAGATCAGACACCGAAGAAGACAAGCGGCACAGACGATCCAGGCTTGCAGACTTCCTCAATAACTGTTTCCTCAAAAGTCTACAACCACAACTCAAAATCACTAAGATCGTTCAGCTCCACAGACTGCTCCAGCCAGAACTTCAGTAAATGCCTGAAGATCAGCTTCTGTCTACAAACTTCTTAGGACATCTAAATAGCTGAGCACAAAAGGACTGAACATCAAATGATTCTGTTAACATTTTGAACCATTTTTCCATCCCTATTTGGGCCCCAAACAGGTTTACTACATCCCAAATCAGCAGGAAGTCATTTATGAGACTGACATCCCAGGCCTAGAAGGTGGGGAGGGTGTTTCCCCTCCCTTTGGTTATTCGATGGATAACAAAAAATTTTGTCATTTAGGGGAAGAGACTACAAGCTGTTAAATGGTCTTGTTAAATGGGTTTTGGAGGTTAGACCTAGGGACATCTCTCTTTTTCTTTTCTGTATCCTTCTTTCTCTCCTATGTAGGAGTGAATAGACTTGAGAAAAAAATGGGACATAGACATAGTATAGGAAAGATCAAGAAAAAAGGACAGATTATTGAATAAGCCCTTATACCTTTGTATATTGATACAAAATTAATACTATATTAGGCTAAATTGGTATTGATCATTGTATATTAATGCAAAATTAAGATTGTATTGGACTACATCGGTACTGATCTTAGTATATTGATACAAAATTAAGAGTATATTTGGCCACATTGGTATTGATCTTTGTATATTGTTACAAAATTAAGGGTAACACTTCTTAAAGGTATTGTACCTAGTAATGCTTAAAAAGGAAATGTGAAGTTTTGGCCTTTTGCTACCAACCATCATAAACTGTTTAGGATAATTAAGAAATACAAACTAACAGTCATGCAAGCATGTCATTTTGTTAGTTACTATGACAGTCTATCACAGTTATTTCTAAGCTACTCAAAAATCAAGTTGTTAAGAGACAGCAACATTTGCGTATCTAAACATAAGAGATAGATAGGGCATCTTTAAAAACCCCAAGAGATCTGCAGAGTATGGCATTCAAAGATGTTTTCTTAAATTAAGATTTTTTGATATAAAGACATGCCAGCTCCTGACAGCATCCCCTATTCCACTCCAAGTAGAAGATGAGCATTGAAGAATCTCCATTGTGAGATGGTTGAATTAGTGGCAAGCCTATCTCTTGGAAAAAAAAAAAAAAAAAAAAAAAAAACCTTGTTTCAACTGTAGATAGAATGCTGTCCAAAAAGGACAAAACCTGGAATCAGGTAAGTCGACAGCCTAGCTCTGCCAAGACAGGGTAGGTAAGTCCTTCATAATTCCTGCTCTACAATCAATGTCTGTCAGAGAAACGGGGCCAAACAGCTGAAGATTGATGCTGTAATGTATGGAGAGAAAATGGGAACTGTCGAGGCAGCCACGGGTATGTCATTTCTTAGTTTTGGAAGCTGTAGGCCCTGCACTTCCTATATAATCAGATATATTTATCTCTCTCAGGTCTCTGAGGTGGTTGAAGAATAGATAGCTAGAGTCTTATAGTTACATTTTGAATTGTTTAGGAATCAAGAGGGCGTTCTGGATCTAAGAAGAATTTTTAATATTGTGAGGCAAGTTAGTATGAAAGCTGAGTTAGATAGAGAACTTTAAACTCATGGAGATAGTTAGATAGTAGAATGTTAAAGTCAGGGATCAAATACATATGGACTGGACATTGGGAATGTATGCTAAGCCATATAACGCTCATAATTGTGGCCTATTTATTTCAGTTGTTTTGTACTGTATTTATTGTTATAAGAGAAAGAACCATTTGTTGGACTGAAAAAATAGAATTATGCATTCTGGGGGAAGGGTGAGAGGGTAGGAGGGTGGGGCTGGGAGGGGTGGAGGGAGAGGGCTGTGATGGAGATGTAACTTGAAGTAATAAATAAACATTAAAAAAAACAGTAAATTCTACCAATAAAGAGCAAGTTACATAATTACAACATAAAATAACAGAAAGTAAACATTCCTATTCCTTCCAAAAGGGAAGAGGTGGAGAATAGAAAGAATGATTAGACAAAAATTTAGCCCAGAAAACAAATTATATAGCTCCTTGTCTAGAACCTGAAGCCTGGAATGCAATCTGCTGAGTCATGAAGGTCTTTGATAGTGTCAACCTTTCCTTCAGCTTGTCACCTCGCTTCTCTTCCAGGCTGGCTCTACTCTTTACTTATAGTTTGCCTTGGAAATTTTCCCTTGGGATATATCTCCCAGTTGTAACATCTCTATATCATGGTATCACCTTGGCAACAAAGGCTTTACCTTGACAGTTTCATACAGTGGCCTTGGCCTGACCTCAGCTGCTATCTGAAAACACCAAGCAAGATGCAAACCCTCTTCCCCAACCTTTCCTCTTTCATACCTCCAAAGGAAGTGCCAGGAAGAGGACTCTACCAAGTTCTGTTGCCAGCTCACAATGGAGCCAGCCACCTTGAACCACAAACAGGTCTGCTTCTCTGTATATGCTGAACCTGGAGAAACACCTTCCCAGGAAGTTGGTTTTGAAAATCAGGGAATGCCTTAATCCTCAGATTTCTTCCTTTAAATGAGAAGTCTGAATTTTTCAAAAAAAAGAGCCCTCAAGGGGCAAGTTTTGCCATTACATGCCTTTCCTATTGTCTCAATGCTCTTCTAGAGAGAGATATCTCTTCAGTGGTACTAATCTTTATAGCAGTTACAACTGCTCCTTTAGCACCTTGTTGAATGCTCTTCTCTCTTGAAAATTCTTTTGTAAACAAATAAGTCCATTATCATCAAATTCATTGTCACTCAGGTTCTCAGGACATGAGAAAATTGAAGTCAAATTTCTTACCAAAATATCACACTAATGCTTCCTACCTGCTTTCTGTTAGACTTCTTGATCTCCTCTGTTAACCCAAGTTTTTTAAAAAGTCAAATTGTTTGGTTGAAAGTGGCATGTGTTATTGTTACAAGGGCTTTTCTCTCAGGGTTCCTAGTTTCTTAATAAAAAACATTTAGGGATGGAGTCAGAAGGAAGCCAAAAGACAATTTTATCAGAGTTGAAAACAAAACAAACAAACAAAAAAACAGGTGAGCGAATTGTAAGTCTTGGCAGTTGTCTACAGTAAGGAGATGGAGAAGAAGAGAGAAAGCTACACTTTTTTTGTTAGGCAAAGAGATAGACTTCTTACATTAAAAACAAAACAAATAATGTATTCCAGGATGTGTGGATGTGTGTACACTGGCACACATGTGCTTTCTTTGTTGTAGGGTCTTATAGTCTTGTATTTGCCTAGAGCTCACCAATTTAGTGAGAGGCATAGTAACCCCTCTTTCTTTCTCTTCCCAACACTCAAATGACAAGTATATGCCACCATACCCATTTTTTATTGTGGATAATGAGGATAGTATTCAGGCCCTCATGTCTGTAAGTCTGTCCTCTAAGAACTGAGCTATCTACAGCCTGAGTTCATTCTTTGACACACGTCATGACTACCTTTGACTGATTGGATGTGTGAATGGATATTTATTCTAAGGGGAATAGTTCTCCTGCCATATAAACTAGTTTTGGTTTTGTATCATGTGTTCCAGACAAAACTGTCTAAAGTTTACATAACTATAAAGTAGTCTCAAAGATAGTATTTTATAATTACAGTATAGCATAAAAATCAGGTTACACTCATGATTTTCTTAAATGATTATGTGCTTGCATGGAATCTAGATTCTCAGCAGAAGCAATACTAAATACGGGCTTTGTCCAAACAAAATGAATGATGAACCACAAAAAGGAAGAAAAGAGGGGGGCAATAAAAGGGAAAGAAAGAACAAAAAGGGACAGGAAGGAAAGATAGAAAGGAATGAACAACAAAAGAAGAAAGAAGGAAAAAGATAGTATTTGAAAATCAAAAGATATGGTATTAATTACACTAAATATTTTAAAGTCACAAAGTGAACACTCATTAATACCATATTTCCCTAATCTTGATGTAACACTAAAGGGACTCAGTAATTTATGTTTACTCTCTCTCTCTCTCATATACTCACACATATATAACAAAGAAGATAAGGTCATGAATTTGATAGTAAATGGAAGTTATGGAAAGAGGTGGATATGGAAGAGGGAGGGTGTATATTACTTAAATACAGTACTCATATATGAAATTCTCAAAAATTAAGTAAAAGTAATAAAGAATTTTAAATCACATTATTCTCAAATTTTCTTATCTAAATGAATTCCAGACAAGAATCTTTGTCTTATGATGAAATCTATAACAAAACAAATGCAGAATAGTTTTGTGGCTTCTTTTATAGGTTAAAAATTTTGGTTAGTTTTTATTGGAGAGTTATAAATACATTTTTTAAATTCAAAAGTATTATTTGATTTCAATAGAATCTTTAGGTTTGTATTCAGTGTCTGAAATTGTGCTCTCACCAAGATATAGCTAAACAAACCATAATAGTTCCCCCAAGGAGGTTGGAAATTGAAAGCTGGATTAAGCCCACAGCATAACTGATTATCATGAGAGACCCACTTCCCATGCTCCAAAAGAGAGGTTTCAAACTCACTTCGTGAGTGGGCCAATCTAGGCCTCTGAGCTGAGAGACCTAAGAGAATTCAGGACGACAGGCAATTCTGTGGGGGAACTCACACACTTTAAGCCCTCAGTCTTCCAGTTTGTAATCCTGAAGTAGTAGTGCATTTTATTCAGTGGTTTTGCAGTTATCTAAACATAAATGCGCATCAAAGCAATTTGATTTCTTCCAATGAAGTTATTATTTATATAAATATTAGCATTGATCTGAATTCCTTTTAATGGCATCCCAGGAGCTCATTGAATTTAGATTCAGGAAAAGCTGTCTTCATTTGTCAACAACCACATTCACTGACATGAAAGAAACCAACCCCTCTCCCAATGTTGTCCAAATGTTCCAAGTGATGTTTCTGATTATGAAATAACTTTTTTTTTTTTTTGCTGATAGACACTTCCTACTGTGCTTGTCAAATGGTATGTCCATGGCTTAGTCAGGGACAAAGTTATTAAGGACATAAAACACCATCTGGATGGAACTAATAAACATAAAACATAACCTTCAGATACACTGCTGTAGTAGCCAGGCGGTGCCAAGCCAGATCCCCCTTTTGTTTGTGTTTAAATCTGAGCCACATTCGGAGCCATCCGCTGGGTCACTTGCTTCCCCTTGACATAGGTGCCAATGTTCTATGAGGAGAGCACATGCTTTGTTTGCATCACACCACACCAGAATCTGTGTCAGATGTGACATTTCCAAACTAGTCTTCTACTGTTTTCTTCAGAAATATCCTAAAATGGTAAATGCGCCGACTTATAAGGAAGATGTACAGGATGACAGAGAACCACATATACAAACTTCACTTTGGTAAAATGCAAAGAATACACATTAAAATCTCAACCAGTGACAAGTCTCTTGAGATATCTCAATCAACTCAACCATAAAATTATTATGCAAACGCTAAAATTCAAAGAACAAAACTTCAATGAAATAGGGAAAAAGCAATATATTTCTATATAAGCTTGTAGTAGCATGATCAACTGACCTTGCTATTGGATTTCAGAAAAGGAATAAAATTCCCAATCCCCTCTTTAAGTTACTCATAGTTAGAGAACTTACTATGATGAGTATTGATGTGTTAAATTACTAATCAGGAGGGAATCGATTCTCAAGAACAATCTACCAAAACACCTTTTTATAAAAATCACATAGACCATGCTGCTAGCATGATGTTTCTCTGGGCCTCTGCTATTAAAAGAAATGTGACAAGAGTAGACACTTAAATGTGTTGTTATGTTATCCTCAGGATTAAAGGAATTACAGCCTCAGCTGCTGGGTATGTTTTTCATGAGCAGTCCTCAGCTTTTAGCCAGTTTCTGAAAATTCTCAGATAAGTGCACCACACAAGGTCATGTACCCTTGCTAGGTCATCTAGCAAACAATCTAGCATTATGTGATAATCAAGACCAAGCCCTCCACTTCAGCTTGCAGTGTGTCAGACACACCATGTCACTTTCAGGATGCCACTTTTGACTACTTTGTGGTCCAGGTTCTATTTGGCTCTGGATTTTCTTCGTTCTCTTCTATATACATCAGTCTTGTGAATATTCCATCAATCTACTGCATACCTATCTGCCTTTGGATCTGTATATTAGTGCTTACCAGAGACTAATATTTATGTAGACAAATAAAAGAGACATATTATGAGGATGTAACTCATGTAAAGGCTGAGAAGTTCCATGGTCTGGCTCCTGCAAACTGCAAGCACAGAGAAGGTACAATCAGTGATACAGTTTAAACAAGGAGGCCTGAGAACAAAGAGAGTCAATAGACTAAGTCCAGGAACAATAAAACATAACCAGGAACACTGAAGCAAAGGGCAAGAGGTGATGATGTTTTAGATCAAAGAGAGATTCATCTGTTGTTTGACTCTTATTCTAGTCAGATTTTCAGTGCATTTGACTTTGTCCATGAAATCCTTCCCTACATATTCCAAAGCTAAGCCCTTCTGCCAACAACCTCACAGTGATGCCCATAAATAATATTTTGCCAGCTATCTGGCCATCATTTTACCCAGTCAAACTGATATATAACCAACACTCTTTGAATCTTAGGGTATCCGGTCTACAGCAGCAGTCTTTTCTCAAAGGATAAAAAGACCCCAAAATGCACATCAGCTAGAGACCCTATTACAGACTCATTAGTTGAGAGACAAATGTATTCGTTCTATGGACATGCCCCGTGTGCCAGTTGGCACTGGAAGAGTTAAACAGATTTAGTGACTAACAAGTAGAATTATTTTTAAAAGAAAAATCATAAAACACTATGAGCCATGCTATGCAAATTGCCCTGAAAGCGAAGGCAGTAAAGACTGACTACTCAACAGCATCAATCCGTACCCACAGGCCTCTGCAATTAGTCTACCATGGTGAATTGCAGCGACAGACACATGTTTCATTCTCCATTTCTGTGTAGCCTCAACATTTGAAAAATTCCTCTCTTCCTAAGTAAGAGGCATTTCATTAGATCAGAATGACAGCTATATCATAAGAGTCTTAAAGCAAAATTGCAGATCACAAGTGGGAATGCTATGCAAAATGGTGATTAAATTAATTATGAGGTCTTTTTAAAACTTTCGAAACCACATTATGCTAATATTCCCCAATAGAATAGGAATCTGAATGTTTTTCTTTCAAATGCTAACAGCACTAGGTAGGAGTGCGCCGAAGTCAAAGGCTGATTTGTATTAATATTCTCCTTACACTCATTTAGTCTAGTAACCCTGTCTTTTGTTGATTGTGATCATGAATACACACATTTGTGTTAGGAACAGCAGAGCTCCCAAGAACTGTATTTTGCCAGCCTACTGTGATCCCAGTCCTCACTGCACGCTTTTGCCCTTCCCACAGCAGTCATCGGGAACTGGATGCTAATCACTCATATCATTGTGCTTTCTTTGCTGCTGTTGTTTTTCTACTTGTGCTTGAAGCCATTTTGACTTCCGAGTCCTTCCTTGGCATGTTGCTCATCTTCTCAGAGCTGAGAGGTTTCCCATCCTTCTTTGCTAGCCTTCTAGCTCTTATCAGGGTGCCTAAATATGGAGAATACTTGATGCATATTTTGCAATTAACCCCTGTCTCATTTGGTGACGATTTCACTCCCGGTTTAGAAGCTGAGTCACTGACTATAAGAGTCAGTGATAGTCTCTATCTCTTTTGTTTACAGTGATGTTCTATCAGTTGGGCACACTTCCCTTATCAATGGTTTTTGGGACACTAGGGTATTTTATTTCCCATTCCAACATGCATCTTGCATTTAAAGCTTCTGTTGTCAGCTGTCTTCCCCTTCTGTTTGTTTAATACACAAGCCAGGCACACTCCCAGGTTCCAGAGTCAAAGACTAATATTTGTCCAGTCCTATCTTCAACAAGAAGGGTGTCTTTCTCTAAAGAAAAGAATCAGATTTCCAGGCTCCTCTAGAATTTATATCATATTCGTTTAACAAAATGTTGATTATTTACCGCATACCATACAACAAGGACTAAGATAAAATAAACCAAAATAAGCTACTGTCTTCAAAGAGATCCTGCCTTCAAAAGACCTGTGTTGTTAGTATTAATTGAGTCGGCATTTTAAAGGCCTCTAGAGAAGGGGTGATCATGGATCAGTGCATGTAGTTTTATTAAAGAAACAATCCTGCTATGAACTAAAATGTGTTAGAGTAGGACAAGGAGGTGAATGGGGGATGGGCTACAACATTACCCAGGTCTTCAGGAGAAGCCTCCAGGAAGAAGAGACACTGGGCTGGAACCTTGAAGACACAGAGTATAAAGATTATTTTTGGAGGAAGTTTATAGAATGTGGGAGCAGTTTCCCAGAGACTGTTAGGTAAGAGCATCCTAGGTATACTCAACAGCAACCTGAAGACCAAAGTGATTAGGAAAATTGAGAGGACTCCAGAATAATATGAAGTGGCTGCCTTCTCAATACATCTGTTCTTATTTCTAAACCAATTCCAATTTCTAATATCCACCTTTTTCTCTTTAGTATATCAGGTATATTTACATGACTATCTATTTAATTTTCTATCAAAAACACTGGTCTGGAGCACATACAGATTTCCCATGGGTCTTTCTTTGAGAAGTGTAGTTGTTTTATTCATTTTCAGTGTGTTGGACACTCTCCCATCCTCAACTAATCCTCAAAGGGTTTTCAACTGGTTTTGTGATCAACATTTCTATGAGTCTGGGGATGTAATTTGTTTCTACTTCATGGCTTATGCGTGTTCAAAGTGGAACTTGAGTGGAAAGTATCTGCCCAGCCAATGTGTGTTTGTCTTTAATCCTGTCTTTGCATCTGTACCTTTTCCACAGCTTCTCTTGCATCTAACAGTTCTCTCAGGCAGCATTTGGCACCTTCTGTCTCCCTCTTCATCTGAGCAGCCTTCAGAGCCCATATCTTTACAGGTATAGCTGCAGATATCTATAATTATTTCTGGTTTGTTTCCTTTGTAAAACATCTTTAAAATCAGAGGTGATGGGAATTTTTTTTGGGCAACCGTTAAAGCACTCCTCCCATTTTCCAATTAAATACTTATAGCTCTGCTTACTTTTGAAGATCATAAAATGTATATTGTTCCAATATGTATGCTTATGCACTTGCCCAAAATTCCTGATCTGTTTTTCTTTAGTGTTATCAGACACGAAAAAAGGCTGTGTTAGACTTCTTACTACTCTAACTGATACCTGAGGAAAACACCTTAATGGAGTCAATTTTGTTTAGACTTGCAATTTTAGGTTGTATGGCAGGGATCACGTGATGGAACAAATAAATGAAATCATCTCTGGGTTGACAGTAAGCATACCTAAGACACCTATCTTCCTCATATACCCTTTTAATCATACCCAGTCCCACCCCATTAGGTGGTGCTGTTCACATTCAAGGTGAGTCTTCCTCCTCTTATTAATTCTCTATAGATACTCCTTCACTGACACACCACACACAGAAGTGGGCTTTATTAGACTCTAGGCAAATCTCAATACAATCAAGTCTTTAGTCAATATTGCCCATCACATAGACAACTTAAGTTACTAGGGTTCTGGTGGATGGGAGATCTTCAGAGAGATCTAGAGAATAGAGTGTCATTCAGAGATGCTGAAAACTCAGTACTTTCCTATGCAAGCTGTACTAGTTTCCTAAGGCTGCATGGCTTAGTAATTTATCTGAATGGCTTCAATCTCAGAAATTGATTCTTTCAATTTAGAAATCTATGAGTCCAAGATTGAGATGTCAACAGAGGACTGTGAGAGACAATCCTTTCATGCTTTGTACTTGGATGCAGGAGGTTTGGTAACAAACTTCTACATCATTGGCTTCTAGAGACATCCCCTTTCCCTCTGTCCTCTACCTTTATATCCACATGGTATCAGTCCCTTTATGCAAGCCTGTGTCTAAATTTCCTCTTTTTATAAGGAAGCCAATCATGTCAGATTTAAGGGACACCTTACTCCACTATGTACTCAACGCATCTGTGAACACACTATCTCAAAATAAGGATGGATACTAAGATGCTGGGGGCTGAGATTCCAACATGTACAATTTGGGAAGGCAGAGTCCAGCCTATAGTACAAGTTATTGTTTTAAAATGTTAGTGAGCACTTCTAACTTTTAATTCCCAGGCCTTCTATATGTATCACACCTGTAAGCTAAATGCCACTGATGGGTCCAGGTTTGTTACTTCTGCTTGTCTTAAGCCTGGATCTTACCTTCTGCTATGAATAGTATATGCTGTGTGTTCCTAAGTGCAAACCAACTATTTGGCAGACCTAAGGTTATTTACTTTTAAAATGTTAATATAATATGGTTCTTTTCTTCCAGACCATTATTGTGCATGTTTTTCTGACCAGATCAGCCCTGATACTTAAATATGCATGAATATTATGAACAGATAAGACCCATAGGCTTATCCATCAGAGCACAGATTTCAGCAATGGCCTCTGGACACCATTACCTTTTAACTGTAATGTAAAGTATTTTTATGCTTAAAATTTTTGAAAAGCATTGTCAAATGATCCCAGATATTCCCAAACTGTGAATATTTAGCCAAACTTCATTTATACACATCTTATTCTGCATATTACATCATAAATTATTTAGAGAAAGATAAAATCAAAAATGTTCAGGATGATGTTGTTTATAAAATATAATTTTTTTGCCTTTCTCTGGATTAAAGATATGATAATATATTTTATTTGTTACTAAAGTAGAAAGAAAATAAAATTCTAGTAGTAGTTAATATTTTAGGGTAAAAGAAATTTAAAAAAGTATCTGATTGTCATTTTGAAAACTGTTCTTGTAATGAGTTTGGAGATATAAGGTGGTCACGTATGTGGAAATTTCTATCACTTAGTCCCAGGTTTGTAAGTTTCCTGTGTTTTTTTTTTTTCAGGGTGACAGCATATATGATGCTTGCCTTAATTAAAAAAAGTAAGTTATATCTGAATTACTCCCTTGCTTTGAAGAGTGTCTTATATTTATACAGGATAAATTGTTTGGTTGAGTGGTTATCTACCAGCTTTTGTTTTTGTGGGCACAATAAGTCAGGAAATTTCTTTTGAAAAGTCAAAGTTGCAGCCTGTTACTCCCTCACACAGCCCTCTATGAATAGGTTCTATTTTGCTTCACATTCCTAGATACCATTTCTTCACCAAGTGAGCCAATTCCCACAGAAGCTTAAAGGGAACCACACTGTGTTCCTTCCTGTTGGTTTGGTGGAATTGCAGCCTTGTGCTTTGGCCATGTGCTAACCTTCATTCTCAGTTGCAGACAGTAGAGATCAAATCTGGCATGTACAGACATGATAAAGAACTCATTTAGAGCAAGCAGGCAGTAGCTTTAGGAATCAACAAGAAAGGCCGATGCCAAGAAAGGCCAGGGAGCAAGGATGGAGCCTTAGACACTGTGTTAAGATGCCAGCAGAAGAGAGATCCTGAACTAGTCACCACAGCTTCACTGTGAGACCTTGCTTCCTTAGTGTCCACTGGCACTGTTTGTTGTGACATTGCTTTTCTCGTCTTCAAAGACTCAAAATGCCGACTGGATAAGCTGAAGCAAAGTAAGCATGTCCCATCAAAAAACACAGGGATGACTCCTTAACTTCCCAATGACATGTGGAGCCCTTTCTCATACTCACTTTGGAATTTCCTCTAAAGTGATACGAATTTAATTTCTGGGTTCCTAAAATTAAACAAATTCCACGAAGCTTCAGTCCTCTAGCTATGTAATAATCCTATGCACTCTACTTTTTTTCCTTTTACTGAAAATAGATTTTTTTCCTCATAGAATATATCATATTCCCTTTCTGAAACTCTTCCAAGTTCCTGCTCACCTGCACTTCCACCCAGATACACCCACTTTCTGTCTCTCATTAGAAAACAAACAAGCTTCTAAGGGATAATTGTAAGTATTACAGCTCTGAGGGGAAAGGGATCCAGGCAGCCATGACTGAAGGAAAAACACAAAGTCACACCACACACCAAACCTCATATAAGAGGTTTATTGAAAATTAGAAGCCCTTCTTTATACAACAAATAAATAGACTGAGAAAGAAATCAGGGAAACAACTCCCTTCACAATAGCCACAAACAATATAAAATACCTGGGGGTAACTCTAACCAAGCAAGTAAAGGACCTGTACAACAAGAACTTCGAGCCCTTGAAGAAAGAAATTGAAGAGGCCTTTAGAAGATGGAAAGATCTCCCATGCTCATGAATAGGTAGGATCAACATAATAAAAATGGTCATCCTACCAAAAGCAATATACAGATTCAATGCAATTCCTATCAAAGTACCAACACAATTCTTTATAGACCTGGAAAAAGCTATTCTCAAATTCATATGGAACAACAAAAAACCCAGAATAGCTAAATCAATCCTCTACAATGAAAAAAAAAAAAAAACCATCTGGAGGTATCGCCATCCCAGATTTCAAGCTGTACTACAGAGCAATAATAATAAAAGCAGCATGGTACTGGTATAGAAACAGACCAGTGGATCAATGGAATAAATTTGAAGACCCAGAAATGAACCCACACCTATGGTCACCTAATTTTCGACAAAGAAGCCAAAACCGCACAATGGAAGAAGGACAGCATCTTCAACAAATGGTGCTGGTCCAACTGGATGTCCACTTGCAAAAGAATGAAATTAGACCCATACCTATCACCTTGTACAAAACTTAATTCCAAGTGGATCAAAGACCTTAACATCAGGATGGACACACTAAATGTACTAGAAGAAAAAGTGGGAAAAACCCTCAAACTCATTGACACAGGTGACAACTTCCTGAACAGAACACCAACAGCTCAGACTCAGGACCTAAGACCAACAATCAATAAATGGGACCTCATGAAACTGAAAAGCTTCTGTAAGGTAAAGGACACTGTCATTCTAACAAAACGGCTGCCTACAGATTGGGAAAAAATCTTCATCAACCCCACATCTGACAGAGGGCTAATATCCAAAATTTACAAAAAACTCAAGAAATTAAATGCCAAGAAACCAAATAATCCAATCAAAAAATGGGGAAAAGAGCTAAACAGAGAGTTCACAAAGGAGGAATTCCTAAAGGCTGAGAGACACTTGAAATGCTCAGCATCCTTAACCATCAGAGAAATGCAAGTCAAGAGGACTCTAAGATTCCATCTCACACCTTTCAGAATGGCTAAAATGTCCAAAGCTCAAATGACAACACATGCTGGCAAGGGTGTGGAGAAAGGGGAACCCTCCTCCAGTGCTGGTGGGAGTGCAGGCTTGTGCAACCACTATGGAAGTCTGTCTGGTGATATCTTAGAAAACTTGGAATAGCTCTGCCTCAGGACCCAGCCATACCACTTCTGGGTATACATCCAAATGACTCCTCACAAAATCACAAGGAAGTTTCCTCATTTTTGTTTATAGCAGCCTTATTTGTAATAGCTGGAAACAGGAAACAACCAGATGTCCCTCAACTGAAGAATGTATTAAAAAACTGTGGTACATCTACACAATGGAATACTACTCAGCTATCAGAAACAAGGAAATCATGCAATTTGCAGCCAAATAGAGGGAACTGGAGAAGCTCATCCAGTGTGAGCTAACCCAGACTCAGAAGAATGCACATGACATCCATTCACTTATAATTGGATTTTAGGCATATAGTACAGGATAACTATACAACAACCAATGCACCAAAGGGAACATGAACATAGACTTTGTTTCCTGTCAATGGGACACTTTTCCCTAGTGGTGCTGCCTTATAGGCCCCCAGTGTATGAGGAAGCTCTTGGCCCTCATATGACTGATGAACTGGGGCAGAGGACTTTTATGCAGGGACACTCCACTCCAGAGGAGTGGGATGGAAGGGTTAGGACATAGAGTGTGGGAGGGCGGGACTGGGAGGGGTGGAAATAGGACACTATGATGGAGATGTAACCTGAAGCAACAAATAAATATATTTTTTTCTTTTTTTTTAATTAAATACTTTATTTTTTTTTCTTCAAGTTACATCTCAGTAACAAACCCCTCCCTATTCC
>CAJQZJ010010085.1:7292929-7320901 GCA_907164525.1 Lophiomys imhausi | reverse complement strand
CTTTGGGTCCTGTTTCTCTGACAGACATTTGTTGTAGAGCAGGGATTATGAAGGACTTACCTACCCTGTCTTGGCAGAGTTAGGCTGTCGACTTCCCTGCTACCAAGTTTTGTCCTTTTTGGACAGCAGTCTGTCTGCAGTTGGTGCAAGGGGTTTTTTCATGCCAAGAGAAAGGCTTGCCACTAATTCAACCATCTTACAGTGGAGGTTCTTTGATGCTTATCTTCTACTTGGAGTAGAATAGGGGGTGCTGTCAGGCGCTGATATGTCTCGATATCAAAAAAAAATCTTGATTTAAGATAACATCTTTGAATGCCATATTCTGCAGATCTCTAGGGGTTTTTGAAGATGCCCTATCCATCTCTTGTATTTAGATAAGCAAATGTTGCTTGTTTCTTAGCAACTTGATTACTGGGTAGTTTAGAGAATATCTGTAATAGACTGTCATAGTAGCTAACAAAGAGACATGTTTGCATGACTAGGAGTTTGTTTTAACTATCCTAGACCGTTTTAGACGGTTGGTATCAAGAGGTCAGAACTTCACATTTTATTTTTAAGTATCTCTAGGTATGATACCATTGGGAAGCATTATCTTTAAATTTGTATCAATATACAAAGATCTATTCAATTGTGGTTAAATATACTCTTAATTATGTATCAATATACCAAGATCAATGCCTATGTAGCCCAATAGAATCTTAATATTACATCCATATGCAAGGGTCAATACCATTGTGGCCAACTATAATCTTAATTTTGTATCAATATACAAAGATCAATACCGATGTAATCCAATACAATCTTATTTTTGCACAATAAACAATGGTCAATACCACTTTAGCCAAATAAACTACTAATTTTGTATCAATATACAAAGGTATAAGGGCATATTCAATAATCTGCCCCTTCTTCTTGGACCTTCCTGTGCTATGTCTATATCTCATTTTTCTCAAGCCCATGCACTCCTACATAGGAGAGGAAGAAGGATACAGATAAGGAAAAGTAGGAATTCCCTGGGGCTAACCTCCAAAACCCATTAAGACAGGACCATTTATCAGCTTGTAGTCTCTTCCCCTACATAACAGAGTTTTCAGTTATCCTTCAAATAACCAAAAAGAAGGGCGGAGAAACACCCTCCCCACCCTCTGGGCATGGGACGTCGTTCTCTTAAAGTGACTTCCTGCTGATTTGGGTCGTAGTAGACCTGTTTGGGGCCCCAACCCAAATGGGAAAAATGATTAAAAATGTTAGTACACTCCTTTTATGTTCAGTCCTTCTGTTCTCAGCTGTTTAGATGACCTAAGGGGTTTGTAGACAGAAGCTGATCTTGCAGGCTTCACTGAGGTTCCGGCTGGGGCATTGTGTAGAGCTGAACGGTCCCAGCGACATTGGATTGCAGTGGTGGTTGCAGGCCCCCAATGGAGACAGCTATTGAGGAAGTCTGCCAGGCAGAATCAACTGGGTCACTCATCCTCCTTGGTGCCTGATTCTGTTCTCTGCTGAGGGTTCCGCTGTCCGCCGTCCCCGGGCTCCCCTAATGGACACTTCGATTCTCCTGGAACGATAAGAACAGAGCCCTGCCCCAATCCCAACCCTAGGACAATTGCCCTCTTTTTTTTTTTCTGGGGGGGGGGCTAGGTAGTACTTCTCCTGAAGCAAATTTGGCCTTCTGACAACATACAAAGTGTTATCTTTCAATCCGGGTTAAAGAAGAAATCATTCTGTCACCTTGGAGCTAAACCAGCTCTAGTGTATATATTTTGAGATCCCAAAGGACAATCTGCCTGCATCGAGACGGCCTTTTAAAGTAGCCTCCAAACCTAGGTCCCTCCAAATCCCATGTGTGTGTCTCTGAACTCTAATTATTGGGAACAGGGACCTGTGTTTCTCATCTGAAGGGATCAAAGATGTGTTCCACCACTCCTGGATCGAAGTCTTTCTCTATTTAGAGTTTGCCCTGCATCAGGCTGACCCTGAGCTCCGGGATCTGCCTGTTTCTGTCTCCAGTGTGCTGGGAGCTGGGACATATATTTAAATTAAAAAAAAGAGAAATACACCAGAGTGTGGAGAATTGATTAGGAGGCAGGGTTTCTACAGGAATTCTTAGAGGACTGGGGGCTTTCCAGGATGGCCTGGAATTAGCAGGATTTTGTGGCCCTGATCTAGGAGACTTTTTCTGTCTGAAGAGTGGAGCTTATCCTCCTGCATCTTGAGGGGTTGGAAATGACCATTATGTCCATAAAAGGAGTCTGGGGGCAGGACCTCACCACTTGTGTGCCTCAAGGTGCTTACAATAATAATGACATAAAGTATAAATTTTTAAAAATGTAATAAGGTAAAGCATCTAGATTGTTTCCAGTTTTTGGCTTTTAAGAATAAAGCTGCTATGAACATAGTTTAGCAAGTGTCCTTGTGGTATGGTGGAGCATACTCCCAGGAGTGATATAGCTGGGTCTTGAGGTAGGAGAATTCCCAAGGAGAAACCATCAGGTTGATTTTCAAAGTGTACAAGTTTGCACTCCCACCAGCAATGGAAGAGTGTTCCCCTTGCTTCACATCCTGCCCACCATGTGTCACTTGAGTTTTTGATCTTGGCCATTCTGACAAGTATAAGATGGAATTTCAGGGTTGTTTTGACTTGCAATTCCCTGATGACTAAGGATTGAATATTTCTGTGCTTTTCACCCATTAGAGTTTCCTCTATTAAGAATTCTCCATTTAGATCTTTACCCCATTTTCATTGGGTTATTTGGTTTGCTTATATCTAGTTTCTTGAGTTCTTTATATATTTTGGATATTATCCCTCTGTTGGATGTAGGATTGGTGAAGATTTTTTCCCATTCTGTAGGCTGTCATTTTGTCCTTTTGACAGTGTGATATCATTTGCTTTTCAGTTTCATGAGGTCCCACTTATTAATTGTTGATCTTAAGCCTGAGCTGTTGGTATTCTATTTAGGAAGTTATCTCCCTTACGAATACATTCTAAGTTATCCCCCATTTTCTCTTCTATCAGATTTAGTGTATCCAGTTTTATCTTGAGGTCTTTAATCCACTTGGACTTGAGTTTTGTGCAAGGTGATAGATATGGATCTATTCACATTCTTCTACATCCTGACATCCAGTTAGACCAGCACCCTTTGTTGAACATGCTTTCTTTTTTTCCATTATATTCTTTTGGCTTCTTTGTCAAAAATAAAATGTCAATAGGTACGTGAGTTTACTTCTCAGTCTTCAATTTGATTCTACTGATCAACCTGTCTGTTTTTATGTCAATACCATGTGGTTTTTATTACTATTGCTCTGTAGTACAGCTTGAAATCAAGATTGGTGATACCTCCTTTAATTGTCAGGATTCTTTTAGTTGTCCTGGGCTTTTTGCTTTTCCATATGAAGTTAAATATTGTTCTTTCAAGGTCTGTAAAGAGTTCTGTTCGAATCTTGATGGCAATTGCATTGAGTCTTTAGATTGCTTTTGGTAAGATTGCCATTTTTTACTATGTTAATCCTATCAGTCCATGAGAATGGGAGATCTTGCCATCTTTTGATATCTTCTTCAATTTCTTTCTTCAAAGACTTGAAGTTCTTTTTTTATATATATATAAAAGTACTTTATTTTTTGACTTGAAGTTCTTGTCATACAGATTTTTCACTTGCTTGGTTAGAGTTACACCAAGATATTTTATATTATTTGTGACTCTTGTGAAGGGTGTTGTTTCCCTGTTTTTTTCTCAACCCATTTATCATTTACATATAGAAGGGCTACTGATTTTTCTTAGTTAATTTTGTATCCAGCCACTTTGCTGAAGGTGTTTACCAGCTGTAGGAGTTTCCTAGTAGAATTTTTTGGGGTCACTTACGTATAACATCATATTATCTGCAAATAGTGATACTTTGACTTCTTCTTTTCCAATTTGGGTCCCCTTGATCTCCATTAGTTATCGTATTGCTCTGGCTAGAATTTCAAGTACTATGTTGAAGAGATAAGGAGAGAATGTGGACAGCCTTGTCTTGTTCCTGATTTTAGAGAACTGCTTTAATTTTCTCTCCATTTAACTTGATGTTGGCTATTGGGTTGCTGTATATCACCTTTATTGTGTTTAGATATGTGCATATTATCTGTGATCTCTCTATGACGTTTATTATAAAGGGTTGTTGAATTTTGTCAAAGACTTCAGCATCTAATGAGATAATCATGTGATTTTTTTTCTTTCAGTTTTTTTTTTTTATATAGTGGATTACATTGATGGATTTTTATATGTTGAACCATCCCTGCATTTCTGGGATGAAGCCCACATGATCATGGAGGATTATGTTTTTGATGTGGGTTTTTTGTGGTTTGTTT
Source organism: Lophiomys imhausi (assembly GCA_907164525.1). Lineage (NCBI taxonomy): Eukaryota > Metazoa > Chordata > Mammalia > Rodentia > Muridae > Lophiomys > Lophiomys imhausi. The sequence goes on along the minus strand of CAJQZJ010010085.1, from coordinate 7,316,559 downwards.
GTTTGTTGCATTTGGTTTGAAAGTATTTTATTGAGTATTTTCCATCAATGTTCATAAGGGAGATAGGTCTGAAATTCTCTTTCTTCATTGAGTCTTTGTGTGGTTTAAGTGTCAGGGTGATTGCAGCCTCATAGAATGAGTTCAGTAATGATCTTTCTGTTTCTATTTTGTGGAATAGTTTAAGGAGTATTGGTATTAGCTTTTCTTTGAAAGTCTAGTAGAATTCTGCACTAAAACTATCTGGGCCTGGGATTTTTTGGTTGGGAGACTTTTTATGACTGTTTTTATTTCTTTACAGTTTATAGGCCCATTTAAATTGTTTACCTGGTCCTGGTTACCATTTTGGTAAGTGGTATCTATCAAGAAAATTGTTCATTTCATTTAGATATTCCAATTTTGTGGACTACAGATTTTTAAATTAAGAGCTAATGGTTCTTTGAATTTCCTCAGTGTATGTTGTTTTGTCCCACCTTTTTTTTTTTTTTTCAAGACAGGGTTTCTCTGTGTAGCCCTGGGAATCTTGGACTCACTTTGTACACCAGGCTGGCCTTGAACTCACAGAGATCCACCTGCCTCTGTCTCCCAAGAGCCACCACACCTGGCTGTCCCAATTTTCATTTCTGGTTTTCTTAATTTGGATATTCTTTCTCTGCTTTTTAGTTAGTTTGGCTAAGGGTTTGTCTATCTTGTTAATTTTCTCAAAGAACCAACTGTTGATTTCATTGATTATTTGTATTATTTTCTTTGTTTCTAATTTATTGATTTCAGCCCAGAGTCTCATTATTTCCTGCCTTCTATTCTTCTTGGGTGTGTTTGCTTCTTTTGTTCTAGAGCTTTCAGGTGTGCTGATAAGTCATTGCTGTGAGATCTCTCCAGTTTCTTTATGAAGGCACTTAGTATTATGAACTTTCCTCTTAAACTGCTTCCATTGTGTTCTATTAGTTTGAGTATGCTGTGCCTTCATTTTCATTGAATTCTAGAAAGTCTTTATTTTTTTTCTTTACTTCTTCCATGATCCCTTGGTCATTATGGAGAGAGTTCCCATTAGTTTGTTGGCTTTTTGTTATTTCTCTTGTTGTTGAAGTTCAGCTTTAATTATGGTGACCTGATAAGGTAAAAGGGGTTATTTCAACCTTCTTGTATCAGTGGAGGCTTGCTTGTGATCAAGTATATGGTCAATTTTGGAGAAGGTTCCATATGGTGCTGAGAAGGTATATTCTTTTGTGTTTGGATGAAATCTTCTATAGATATCTATTACATTGATTTCTAATTAATTCATAATGTTAGTTAGTTTCATTATTTCTCTGTTTAGTATCTGTCTCATTGACCTCTCCATTGGTGAGACTAGGGTAAACCACTATTAACGTGTGTGGTTCAATGTGTTATTTAAGCTTTAGTAATGTTTCTTTTATGAATATGGGTGCCCTTGCATTTGGGACATAGATATTAAAAATTGAGAAATCATCTTGGTGGATTTTTCCTTTGATGAGTATGAAGTGTCCTTCGCTATTTCTTCTGATTAATTTTGGTTGAAAGTTTATTTTAGTAGATATTAGAATGGCTACTCCAGCTTACTTCTTGGATGCATTTACTTGGAAAATCTTTTTCTAGCCCTTTGCTCAGAGATAATGTCTTCTCTTTTGCTAATGTGTGTTTCTTGTATGCAGAATGATGGGTCCTGTTTTCACATCTATTCTGTTAGCCTGTGTCTTTTTTATTGAGGGATTGAATCCATTGATATTGAGAAATATTAATGACAAATAGTTGTTAATTCCTGTTATTCCTGTTATTTTGATGCTGGTGGTAGTAGTGTGTGTGTGTGTGTGTGTGTGTGTGTGTGTGTGTGTGTGTGTGTGCGCATATATGTGTGTACGTGTGCTGCTCTTCATTTGATTTTGCTGGAGTGGAATTATTTATTTCTTCTATTTTCTTGAGTGCAGTTAACATCCTTGGGGTGGAGTTTTCCTTCTATTATCTTCTGTAGGGCTGGATTTGTGGGTAGATAATGTTTAAATTTGTTTTTGTTGTGGAGAATCTTGTTTTCTCTATGGTAGTTGAGAGTTTTGCTGGATATAAAAGTCTGGGCTGGCATCTGTGGTCTCTTAGAGACTACAAGACATCAACCCAAGACCTTTTGGCTTTTAGAGTCTCTGTTGAGATGAGAGGTATAATTCTGATAGGTCTGCCTTTTATGTTACTTGGCCTTTTTCCCTTTTTTGTTCTCTATATGTTTTTAGTATTCTGTATTTGATTTGTTATGTATATTTACTGTTTGATTATTATGTGGCAGGAGAACTACTTTCTGCTCTAATATACTTGGTGTTCTGAAGCTTCTTGTATGTTTATAGGCATCTCTTTCTTTAGGTCAGGGAAATTTTCTTATGATTTTGTTGAAAATATTTTCTGGACCTTTGAGCTGGGGATCTTTTCCTTCTTCTATTCTTATTACTCTTAGATTTTGTTTTTTCATAGTGTCCCAGGTTTCCTTTGTGTCAGGAATTCTTTTGATGTGGCATTTTCTTTGACCCATGTATCAGTTTCTTCTATTGTGTCTTGTACACCTGAGCTAGTTCTGTCTTCCATCTCTTGTATTGTTTTAGTTACGCTTGCGTCTGTAGTTCCTGTTTTCTTGCCTAGGTTTTCCATCTCTGGCATTCCATCTGTTTGTGTTTTCTTCATTGCTTCTATTTTCATTTTTAGATCTTAAATAGTTTCTTTCATTTCCTTCACCTGTTTTACTGTATTTTCCTATATTTCTTGAAGGGATTTATTCATTTTCTCTTTAATAACCTCTATCTTCTTCATATGATTGGATTTGAGGTCATTTTCTTGTGCCTCAGCTGTGTTAGGATATCTATACTTTACTATAGTAACATAGCTGGGGTCTAGTAGTGCCATATTTCCCTGGCTGTTGTTAATTGTGTTTTTTATGCCTTTAGCTATCTGGATTTTGCAGTTATCATAGGTTCAGATGGTGATTTCTGAGTTTATCTTTGCTGGATGGGTGTTTTTGGTTGTTTTTCCTTTGCTTTCTGTTTCCTCTCTGCCTACTGGCCTGAGTGGCCTGGAGTTCTGGTGACTAGCTAGTCTTCAGGTCTAGTAGAGTGTCTCCTGTGGGATTTTTGTAGGCTCTGTTGTCTCTGGGGTTTTGGGTACTGCACTTGTCTTTGGGGTCCCTAGTACATTGTGACTTGGGGCACCTGTTGCTGGTGGGCTTCCAGGAAAGCAGGCTGGGTGTGGCCTGGAAAATAGAATCTAGGAGGTAGGGTGCAACTTAAGGCTAATGGGTGTATTTCAGCAGAATATGATGGTCAAGGGCTTGGGGCAGGGTATTACCTGTTTGTCCCTGGTGATTGCAGACCTCCAAGAGTGCAGGCAGGGTTGTGAGGCACAAAATGGGGCACAGGGTATGGGGTGCAGTTTACCTCTGTTGGGGGTAATTTCAGGGGAGTCAGTGGACAGGGGCTTGGAGGGGGAGGGGCTTAGCTGGTGTCCCTGGGTCTGGCAGGCCTCGTGGAAAGCAGGAAAAGTTGTCATTATATTATTATTTTTAAGCATTTATTTTTCCATATCATTGCTACAATGAAGATCCCAGAAAGTCTAAATAGAAACATTTACTTTCTTCTGTAGAACCACATTTATGTCTCTGTTGAGAATATTACTTCTTTGGGATATACAATATCTCTGCATAGCAGAGTTTAAAACTACAGAGCAAAGCAAAAATGCGAGCATTTCATCAATCATTAGTGAGTTTTCAGTATGAACCTTGCCATCTTAGTTCATTCCTTTGATGACTAGGGAGAGACAGTAATTTCTATTCATTCTGTATATGCCTTGATTCTCATGCTACACAGAACTTTACATAATAATGTTCTAGCTGGACTGAGTGCTGACCTGAGAACCAAAAAAAAAAACCATCTTGTGTATCCACTGTCCTAATTCAGATGGTTTGGAATATGGAGTAAAATGCAATCAAAGTGATCACACCCATAAGACGTTGTCATAACCAGGACTAACTATGACCAGAAATGATGCCTAAAGAATATTCAGAAATGGCCAGAAGTAGATGGAATTTATTGAGAGGATGCTCATAAGAGGTGGATGAATCAATGACAAACTTGTTCTCAGAGTAGTTGGTGATGTCATCCATACTGTGAGGGGACAAATATAGACCAGATGAGTGTTAAGGGGAATTGAGGGGATAGTGAGTTACATTTATGAGGTGTTGAATTTAAATTTTCTCTGAACTACTTAAGTGAAAGTGACTAATAGGTAGCAGAAGATAGAATTCCAAGGGTCTGGAGAGACAGCTAAGGTGGATTAAATCCACATGTAGGTTGTTTGGAAGACACTGTGGCTTGTGAGCTCAGGGGGCAAGTGCGGGGTGACATGAGGAAGCATCAAAGAGACAGCTTAGGGCTAGAGAACAGAGCTGCTCTTCAAGACACACAGCTTCATTTGGGCGGATGCATGTGGGAAACAGGGAGAACCTCTGAAGGGGCATCAGTGAGACAGGAGGAAGGGCAGGTGGAAAACAGAGCAGCTATCATTTCATTACACATGCAGTCAGGGGTGTGTGACAGTTCTGGATGGGGGATGGAGGGAGTTTGTCTTGATGCCCAGACAGAGCTCGTGGTACAGGGTAGAGAAGGAATATAGAAGAAAACATAAGATGAAAACAGGAAATGGAAATGGTCGGTGCAAGCTAACTTACAGTACAAGGGGAGAGTGGGGAGCTGAATGCTGGCTGGTCTTAGAAGACGTGCCCCCTTCTCTACCTTCACCTGGAATGGAGGGCTCCCCTTTTAAATAAAACAAGTGGAAGTAAATAGATACCTAATTCCACGTTGCACTGAGAACATTTGTGTTCTTTTAATGAACAGTGGATTATTTCACAAAAGAAAAAAGCATCAGAGAGATTTCAAGACACATTTAACTCCAGGGATAAAGCCTCATCACTTCCATCACCCTCCATGAAGCCTAAATTAAACCAAGCAAAAGAAACAGATTTTGAAACTGAAAAACAAACAAACAGACAGATTTTAGTTAGAGAATGAGGAAGAAGTGATTAACAGAAACCATATCACAAATTTATATTTATTCTGAAATTTATCTATGAACACAAACTAACAAAAAAATTAATAAAACATAAGCAGTTGTAAAACATAATGCTTCTGCAGGGAAAAATATTTGAAGGTCAAGTCCAACAGACTAAGAAGTAAAGATAAGTGAAAAACATAAACATGAATGTCATTTAAACAGAGTAATCATTCAACTTGATCATGCAGCTAATACAAGTCTAAATACAGATGCTAAAAGTATGTTTGAAAGGAAAACTTTTGTGTTTTCGGATTAATTAGAACACACACACACACACACACACACACACACACATATATATATTACACCTCACAAATCTCGTAGTTCATGTGAAGACAAGGATTTAAATTACATACAGTTATAAAACTGTAAAAAACACAGTTATAAACACCGTGATTAGTTAGTTCACTATTGATATGTTTTTGGAAACCTAACCGAATGCCTTTCAATATCCATACAGATTAAACACTAATAAAACAAGACAAAACTGAATTAGGGAAGCACACATTTTAATAATAATCATGAGCATTTTAGTTGTCAAGGAACTACTATTAACAAAGTTTCAAATTCAGAAAAATTTTATGGAAGCATTACTTCAAATTTTCACACAAAATAGAAATTTTGTGCTTCTCAGATATTAAGAAAGGCTAAGGAAGGCTCCTCAGCTGACAAGGTCAGTGTAATCCAGATGCCATGAGCTGACAGGGAAGGCACATAAACAAGAATCTCAGGCAGATCTCATCTTTACGAACAACTTTTCAATATGAAGTTGTAGCGAATCTTTTCAAATGTTTTCCTAAATGCCTTTTTCATGTTTCTGAAGTCATGCATGTAACAGCCCGTAGAATAACTTGGGAAGGCCAGTCTAGTAGCTCTTACTGTGAGAAAGGGCTAGGGCACTGAAGGCATGATGGGTTCACTCCAGTCAGAACAGGCTGTTCAATATTAGAAATGTCATTTAGCACCCAGGAAGTCTCAGGAAACTTAGGAGCTGCTCCCTGAAAGTAAATTTCTTTAAAACAGAGACTATACTTCCACATGAATATCTTTTAAAAATTCAGGAGGTGGAGGGTAGGAGTGTTGGGAATTAACCTAAAAATAAAAATAAATTTGTGAAATGTACTTATTTTTATTTAAAAATACAACTTAGATATAGAAGTCTGAGCTAATTTCAAGAATAAAAAAGATCAAATGCCAGGACTTTTTTTTGTAAAAAGTGTTTCCCTGGTATAATTATAAAAGCACAGTTTTGTAATTATCAGGAACAGGTCCTCCAAAAAAATTTCTAAAGCATCCCTTCATATTCCCCAAATTTTTGGTTTACCAGGAATCTGATTAATCTTTTCTGATGTCCATAGTATTATCTGTCTTTGTGATGTCTTCCTCTACTACTTCCTGGGTTATGCCTTTCAGAACCATACTTACCAGTAAGCAGATCTGAGTATGATTTCAGCAATTTCCAGATCTTATTCCCCCACCCTCTCTCTCTGTGTGTTTGTCTTATAATATTTGGTTTTCTCTTTATTACTGACAAACAGTTTCTAATGTTTGCTACTAAAATAATCAAATGACTTAATATTACAATTTGATATGTGTGCAAAAAATGAGTGAATTTCACAGTGTTCAACCTGTTTGGATTCTGATGACTTTTGCATTCATGTACAATCTTGAGAACTTTAGGGACTGAATGGAAAAACAGAAACTGTCAGAATAATTTGTTAAACAATGAGCAGAACAACCATGGAAATAATTACATAACTTTCCTGAAGAATATAAGCTACAATTTAAATAAATGTAGGCACAAAACTTTTTTGGAAAGACCACTGTCAAGATGTTAATTGCCCTCAAATTAATCTATGTAAATAATATAGTCATAATTTTTCATGAAATCCTTATAGAGTACATCTAATTTTTAAAGAAAAAAACCGAGAAACAAAAATAGCTGGAAAAAATGAAAATAAGTGATGAAGGAAATTCATATTATCATGAATAAAAATATATTGCATCATCATTGAGAGGAACATGAGGAATCTTCTCAGAAATAATAGATCATTGCAAAAGAACAGAAATTCTGTGAGCCAAAAAATCACACGCCCAGTGTAATGTGATATGCGAATGATACATGTAGTACCTGCATCATTAAGAAAGATCTATATCGGGGCTGAAGAAATGGCTCAGTGGTTAAGAGCACTGACTGTTTTATCAGAGGGGTCGGGTTCATTTCCCAGCACCCACATGGCAGTCCACAGCTATCTGTAATTCCAAGATCTGACACTCTCACAGAGACATACATGCAGGCAAAACACCACTGCACATAAAATAAAACGAAATAAATTAAATAGAAAGGAAGTTCTATGTTAATAATAAATACTTATAAGACACTTTCTTATTTGGAGGCCTTACTACTTTTGGAGTCAGAGCTATTCAATAGGTAAATGGAAATATGAAGCTGGCTTTGGACCTGGAGACTTGGAGTTTTAGCAGAACAGGTACAAATGAAAAGAGTGAAGGGAATTAGAACAGGAAGCATGATGTTGAGGAATCCCTGAATCTGTCAGCACAAGGGGAAAAGGACTCTGTGAAGGTGCCCTAGGGGGGAGGGACCTCTGTTCCTCAAAGACTAGAAAGCAAAGTTACCAGAAGAGTGACTTCCACCCAAAAGTTCAGAGGAAGAGACAGCCCAGCTCAGGAAATAAACAGACTGTTGGAGCTTTGTGGGAGAGAAGAAGCAGAGGTGGAAAAGAAGAGGACTGATCAGAGACTGTACCCAAATATAGACTGCATTTAAAAAATGTGGCTGTGAAACCAAGGGTAGAGATGATGTGACAGGGGCTGTATTTGTTGAAATCAAGCCAGTTACTTTCACAGTGGCATTACTTTTTAAACATTTGCATTTGTTTTCAACCTTTTTATAAGTTCATTGATACCTAATTACCAGTTAGCTGCATTGCCCTGTGAATTGATAACTGTGTACAAATTTAACCACAGTCACCACTGCCCTAAAATTTCTCTCCTAAACTTTTAAGCCAAATTTTCATCCCTAAAACTTGTCTCCATTCTGTAGCGAGTTGCCAACCCTGCCCCAGGTCTCTGACAGTCACCGGCCTCAGTCTTGTCTCTATACTTCTGCTTAATATCAGTGGAGAATATACTAGATGTCCCTTCTACTCTGATCTCTTTCGTTTAAGATAACATGAACTTTTGAGATTTTTGTTTTGAATATGCCCATCACATTGATGAATAGTATTACCTTAATAAATATCCCACAAGTTTTCCATTATCAAAATTAATCCTTATACTAATTATGGGAGTAAATTTTACTATTTCACATTTACTGAAAACACAACTGAGGGTCCATGAGTTTCCTTGGCTTTCTAGTCAATAGCAACTGGAGCTGGAATTCATACCAAGCAGCTATAACCCTCAAACCCAAGGACAACATATAAGTCACAGATGGAATAATACAAACTTTATTTTAAGAGGAAGAAATTTCATGGAGATGGAACAAATGATTTCTCAAAAATTCATTAACAATTTGCCTCCCCTGGAAAAACAATATGAAATATTTTTTATAATTTATTTTTTATTTCTTCAAGTTATATCTCAATCACAATCCCCTTCCTCCTCCCCCTCCAGTCCCACCCTTCCACTCTCATCCCCCTCAACCCCCCATCCTCTACCTTTTTTTTTTTTTAGTTTAAGGTATTTCTTTTTCCCCCCAACAGCTCTCGCTTTTAGTCCAACAAATGGTTCTTTCTCTTATAACTATAAATACAATATAAAACAACAGAAATAAATAGGCCACAATTATGAGAGTTATATGGCTTAGCATAAATTCCCAATGTCCAGTCCATATGTATTTGGCACCTGACTTTAACATTCTACTATCTAACCATCTCCATGAGTTTAAAGTTCTATATCTAACTCAGCTTTCATACGAACTTGCCTCACAATGTTTTTTTTTAAGTAGGCACACCTGCTTTTTTTTTGTGCCCACCCCCCCTCATTCCATTTCCCGTGTCTCAGTGTTTTAAAAGACAATGAGAATTTGGGGGGAACAAAAATCTACTTTGCACCCCTGGAACAATTTTAAGAGCTTGAGAAAAAAATTGAACTTCTGATTTGGATCGGTTCCTGGGGACATTTGCCACAGCCACATGCTGCCATCAAATGTACAGTGTACGAAGAGAAGGAACCACACTATAGATAGAAAAAGGACAAACTGCCTGGGAATCTGTTCGCTTCTAAATATAACAGTTCATTTTCGTGTTTATGTAGAGCAGTATCAAAGCTCTGCTTTGCCAATACTGGATCATATTTAATTCTTAGATTTATATTAGTTCACCCATCGCATGACTTTTGAATGTCTCATCTCCTCACAGGAGTGATTTTGTTCAGATTTAGAAAACAAGACGACCAGGATTCTTTCTGCCTTTGGTCCTGCAGCAACCCCCCCCCCTCCATTTTTGAACATAATCAAGGCACCCCGCAAGGGCCACCACAAGGGAATGTGTTTCACATCACAACACAGATGGCTTGTTTACACCATTTCCCCTTCTCGTGGAAATTTTTAGGGATAGATTCAAATCTTACTCCTTGTTACCGTGTGTGTGTCTTATACTTCTATTCTTGTCTAAACCTGGTGGTGCCCTTAAAATACTGTAAGGGACCATTCTGCTTTCATTTCTTGTAGCATGTGAAGAGGGTTGGCAGAAACAGCGACCTCTTCCTTGCTGTTTGGCAACTCTTAAGCAACAACGTCCTGCATTCTTTGGCCACTCAAGGCTCACCTTGATGGAGTCTCTCCCATGAACTGTGGATGTCAGCATTTTAAGTGACTGGCCCATCTACTTGGTTTTTATGTATGAAAATTCTGGTCAGCCCTTTCTTGTTCCCATATTGATTCTTGGCCTTTATTGCACCTCAGAATTTCCTGAGAGGGTACCATCAAGGCCCTATCCCACACTTTTTAAATAAATTGTTTCCAGGTTGGAAGACCGACCGCCAGAATTGTAGGTTTTCTCTGTGATCATATTGAACAACCTGGGTTGAACACACTGGTCCAGAATCGACAAGTGTTCCATTGGATGCCCATAGAGGACTTGATATGCTTTTTTTCTCACCATGCTTAGAAAAGATGTGTTTGCCATTTAAGGTTATAGAAGTGCATGGATGTGGGAATGTTTCCATAGTGATGAATATTTATGGAGAGCATGGCAGCTCTCTTATCGTGCATCCAACAGGTTGGTGAGAATGTTTTGTAACCTTCTGTAAAAACAGGAAATGCATCTAACTCCTGAAACTCTCTTTTTCCAGCATCCTATCTTGAAGGATATTTAGCCACATCTCTTCTCAAAATTAACAAGAATCCTCGATGCTGAAATACCAGCAAAATATTATACTTCTAAAGAAACTTGAAGCTATTATATGACCTTTCTGGCCAGGCTGGATTAGGGGCTGTCCTTTCCATACAGGATAGGGCATTTAGCAGCATACCTGGTACCCTCTCTTTAAGCATCAACAATGTTTCATCCCAGATGTGACAATAAAACATGTGTACACATATTGTTAAACACCCTGCTAGGAGTAAAACTACCTTGGGTTTAGAAGCATCAGTCAAAGAATAGATCTTGTCTCATATGCAGATAGGAATCTAGCAGCACCATTGTGGTTTCAGTGCAGAAATATGTGTCCATGTTTTCATGCTCATTATCCATTAACTACCTGTCCACAAACTTATGCCAAAATACTTTTGGTAAACTGGGCCAGAAACTGTTATATTGACAGTATTGTCAATCTTCAAACATGTTATGTTAACAAAGGTCTGTTCTTAAACCTGAAACATGTATGGTGATATGGGAGACAAAATGTGTGAGGGAAAAAAAAATGAACACTCTGTATTCTCATTAAAATCCTCTATATCAGATGTCCTGGCCCTTCAGAGTCCTGGATTATTTACAAAGACTAAACCAGGGTAATTCATAGAAGGTTCTTTTGATTCCCTACTTCTATTTCATGTCCCCTTCATAATTTTAAAACCCTCCTCCTTTCACATGCATGAGAAGTACACTAAAGACCAGGCAGGAGAAATTAGCATGCTACTATGACTTTGTCTTTGACTTCGATGATCTCTCTTGTGAACTGACACCTTGTGTTGTTCTTAGTACAGCAATGGGTAGTGATTTTACTGGAAAATTGGGTTCCAGTAGAATCATTTCAGCCCTTACATTTCTTTCACCAGCATAAGTTAGTCTGTACTGATTCTCTATACTAATAGTTTGTACTAAATTTGTGTATACTAATTCCAACAATTGTTGAAAGCGTGTTAATCTTATATTGCAAGATATTATAGCAATAATGTAATCTATAAACAAAATAGATTGAATAAGGAAAGAAAAAGATTGAAAATTTAGGATGATGGGGGAGGTTCATGAATTAGAACATCTTCCACCCTACATTCCTGGAGATTAAATGGGAACTACCCAATATTACCCACTGTAAAAGATCCCATTAAAGAGTAAGTGGATCTGACACATAGTACATTGTGCACATCATTAATATTGAAGTTCAGTGAGGAATATTTTTAATGATTGGGGAGAGAAGGATGCTCCACAGAAGCTCTAGGAACTAATATGGTTTTTTGTGGGGGAAATTCACACTTACATAGGTATACAAAGAAGATGAAGGAGAAAGTCCAGTGGCAACAGAAGAGAAGAAAATGTCTACAAGGAGTGCTAGAAGAGAGGAAAACTGAGTACATTAATGCTTATGAGTAGTCTTTGCAAGATTAAACTGAAGCAGGAAAGGAATGATTTCCTGAACTAAGTTTAAAATGTACAATGGAAAGGCTGGGGGATGACTCCTCATCAGTAAAGAGCTTGCGGCTCAAACATGAGGTCTAGAGTTATGATCCACATAACCCATATGTGGAAAGAATCTCTTGTGTCTGTATGGATGCTTTACCTGTCAATAAAATCTGATTGTCCTACAGCTTAGGCAGGAAATTGGAGGGAGGACTTCCGGTAGAAAAAAGTGAATGCTGAGATAGATGCATGAGGGGAACAGATACACGAAGCAGAGAGGAGATAACTAGCTACATGGCATACATAGACTAGAATAAAAGGGGTTTCTAAGATATGAGATAGTTGGGGAATGAGCCAAAGATTATGGTCTAAGTGTTTGTAAATGTAATAAAGTCTCAGAGTTGTTATTCTGGGAGCTGGGGCATGGGTGGAAAAACACAGAGTTATAGAAAACACCATACAATGACCACATGAAAAAGCTGGTTGTGCCACAGCTCAGGATCTAAGACCAACAATCAATAAATGGGACCTCATGAAACTGAAAAGCTTCTGTATGGCAAAAGACACTGTCATTCGAACAAAACGGCACCCTACAGACTGGGAAAAAATCTTCACCAACCCCACATCTGACAGAGGGCTAATATCCAAAATTTACAAAGAACTCAAGAAATTAAGTGCCAAGAAACCAAATAATCCAATCAAAAATGGAGAACAGAGCTAAACAGAGAATTCACAAAGGAAGAATGGCTTTGAGACATTCTTTGAGACATAATGGCTGAGAGACTCTTGAAGAAATGCTCAGCATCCTTAATCATGCTGAAAAATGCAACTCAAGATGACTCTGAGATTCCATCTCACACCTGACAGAATGGCTAAGATCAAAAGCTCAAGTGACAGCACATGCTGGCGAGGGTGTGGAGAAAGGGGAACCCTCCTCCACTGCTGGTGGGAGTGCAGGCTTGTGCAAACACTATGGAGGTCAGTCTGGAGATATCTTAGAAATCTTGGAATAGCTCTGCCTCAGGACCCAGCCATACCACTTCTGGGTATACATCTAAATGATTCCTCATCAAATCACAAGGAAGTTTCCTCATCTATGTTCATAGTAGCCTTATTTGTAATAGCTAGAAACTGGAAACAACCCAAATGTCCTTCAACTGAGGAATGAGTTAAAAAAAAAAAAACTGTGGTACATCTACACAATTGAATACTACTCATCCATCAGAAACAACAAAATCATGCAATTTGCAGCCAAATGGATGGAATTAGAAAAGCTCATCCTGAGTGAGCTAACCCAGACTCAGAAGGATGCACATGGCATCTATTCACTTATAATTGGGTTTTAGCCATATACTACAGGATAACTGTACTACAACCAATGCACCAAAGGGAACAGGAACATAGACTTTGTTTCCTGTCAATGAAACACTTTGCCCTAGTGGTGCTGCCTTGTAGACCCCCAGTGTTTGAGGAGGCTCTTGGCCTTCATATGACTTCTGAACTGGGGCAGGGGACTGCTATGTGGGGACACTCCACTCCAGAAGAGTGTGATGGAAGGGAATAGGGGGTAGAGGGTGGGATGGCAGGACTGGGAGGGGTGGAAAGAGGACACTGTGATTGAGATGTAACCTGAAGTAATAAATAAATATTAAAAATAAAAGAAAAACAAAAAGCTGGTTGTGGTGTGGTATGCATTTAATATCAGTGCTGGGAAGCAGGAACATATAGATTAATCCCTGGGGTTTACCATTTAGCCATCCTAGCCTTGCTGGTGATCTCCAGGACAGTGAAATGTTTTGTCTTAAAAATCAAGAGGGACAGCGCCTGAAGTGTGGCACCCAAAGTTGTCCTCTGGACTCCACATATACTCACACATGTCCCCCACACATGAACACACATGCATATGTGCATACTCAAAAATGTACCATGGAATTAAATGCTAAATGTATGTTTGTCTATCATGAAGGATAGCACAGACTGTATGCATGTGTGGAATGATGTAAGACTCAGTCATTCTTATTTGAATGCAGTAGGTTCAGTATATGTTCCTATTCTCTATAGAGCTAGGAACAAAGCATCTTAGACTGTCTAGTAACAGTCAAACCCTATATCAAAACAAGACAAAACAATAAAGAGCAGGTTTAAAACTGCATGCCCTAGTCCCTTGCAAATCCACACTGAAGTAAGTGTGGAGTGACCCCAGGAAATATACCTTCATCTGTACATTCTAGAAAGAATACAACACTGTTTAGGGATGTTTGGATAATAGATGATGAACACGCCTATTTTCATGTTTTATACCTAGACTTTGTAGTCCACAACTAACATTTTATTGTTCATTAGTCATAAACTGAATATAGTGATAATGGAACACATCATTTTCACCTGATGCTATACTAAGCTTTTAAATGTTATGAAGATCATCCCATAAAACTCTTAATTATCCTCTGTGAACTTTGTCGCTTATCCAGGTGGTCCTTGTGAGGTAAGAAAAGTTAAATATATCTCAACTAATATCAGGTATTAGGCACAGAGCTAAAGCTTTACCAACTCACCTTAATTCAAGAGTCTACATTTGGCCCCCTGTGGCCCCAACTCCCTGAACAGAAATACCAGGATGTCTGTGTGAGAGTGTATGGTGATAGCTCATGAAACTAAACAGTTCTCCTCCGATTCTTCTGTTCTCATTACTGCCTAATTTAATTTTCATTAAATCCGGGGGAGGGGAACCACTGACTTGCTATGCATTTTCATGTTTGTTGTCAGTCTCTGCCGTCATATTGGGGACAGGTACAGCACAGAGAGTTGACAGGTTGTCCACCTTCACAGATGTCAAGGCCAATATGGACTTCTGAAGGTTTCTTTAATTCACTCACAGCTTCAAGGGCACAGTTAGGAGGGACCCTCCTGTGTGGTGTGATACATGGTCTAGAGGAGTGCTGGGTGACTGAACTGTCACACCAGTCACATATTAGACCCAGTTTATAATTTATGAATTGCAAGAGTAGAATTTAGCATGCAACTAACTCAAAACCAATAATAAAGCTAAGAGTTATATATTTACTTTCAGATGTCACATTTTAAGGGAAAGTACACTGTTTTTCTATTTTACAAAAATAACCTGAATGTTTTACATTTCACTTCCAGTGCTTTCTTGAAGCAAAAGCTGACTCATATTTTCCATGGAGGAAGATTTCTAGGACAATCTTTATTTAAACAATTGCAATACTCTGTCACAAGAAAAGTAATCTCCAATGTAGTAGATAGAGAAGCAACAAGCATTGAAAATCCAGTTCAGATTGTTGGCTGCATATCATAGAGTATAAAGAACTTTCAAAGTCACATACTCTGTGCTCTACAGCATTTTATCAGCCTAACTAAAATTGAAAATAAGTGTCAACTAAGATTATAGAAAGATCCTTCATTACTTTGATCCTTATCCAGCCAGCACAGTAATCCGCCAATTTGTACACATAATACTGTCTCAAAATACAGCTAACATGACATACATCAATTTAAAATCAGTATATATGCATGATATATCTGTATCTATATGTATTTATGTGAAGAGTTTTCAGAATGGGTTAGAGTTTTGTTTTTTTTTTTTTACATTTATTAGCTTATTTATACATTTACTTTTGGGAAGAGGTGTATAGATATATATGCCTTGGAATATATGTAGGGGTCAGAGACAACTTCGTTGAGTCCGATCTCTCCTTCCACTATGCATATGCTGGTTAGTGACCTCGGGTCATCCGTCTTGTCAGCAAGCACCACAGAAAAATCTTACTGGGTTCCAGGAAGGATTTTGAAAGGTTAACATTGCACTTGCATCTTATTATATCTACTTATGGGAGAGGGTAACACATTTGCAACAAAGGAGTGTGTGGGGGTAAAGGACAAGTAGCAGATATCAGTTCTCTGCCATGTGGGTTCCAGATGAGACACAGGCAGGCTTTACCAGAACCTTTAACCACCGGACTGTCTCACCAGGCCCAAAGCCTAATATTTTAAAGAAAGGGTGAAGAAATTTTAATACTTTTACAATGCTGATAATGCTGATATTTACATCTGCTTTGAAACAAAACAACTGGAAATTATTTCTCTTACTCTCTTTTCTAAAATATTATGACCACCAATGACCTCTTACCGAAGAGCAGAAGTCAGAACATGAAGCCAGTGAGGTCCTGTGGGCTTTAAATATTTAGTGCTATGAAAAGAACAGCTTGTAGGCTTTCCTTTTCATTTAAAGATGATGTTTTCTTATGAAGCTCTGCTTTATCTGGAACTTTATATGTAGTGCACGTTAACATTTCAAATTCTGGGGCTGTCCTCCTGTCTCTGGCTCCTGAGTGCTGCACTGATAGGCCTGGTCACCACTCCAAATTTTGTAAATTTTTGAAATCTACTTTACTGTGTTTCTTTGATTTTAACTGAATAAAAATGAGACTCAATTTTGAGCTTAGGCAAAGCTCTCTGTTGTCAGGTTTAATATCTAGGTAAACCACTCTGCACCATTAATGATGTAGCTAAAACATATTTTTGGTTGCTGCTATTTTTTTATAAGTCTACTTAGAAAATGTTTGTTCATTCAATGAAAATTTCTAACTTATAATATCTGACTACAGTCCTTTCTAGCATCCTTAAAGTACCTTAAAATTTAATTTTTAATTTTTAGGTTAGAGTACAAAATGATTGACTTCATTATAGCATGCGCACACACATACACACACACACACACACACACACACACACACACACACACACACACAGACACTATATAGTGTGTGATTATACATTCTTCTCACTCACCTTTCCCATACTTCCACATTCCTCCTGCTCTGCTTTGCTGGTCCCCTTTCCTTCCCAGAGTTCCTCCTCTGTTTTTTAAAATCATAATATCCTACTACCCTCTCCTTACCCTACTTCTTTGGCATATCGTTCTCACCTTTCATGATCCCTTTCATAGTTTCATCTCTCTCTCTTTCTCTCTTTCTCTCTCTCTCTCTCTCTCTCACACACACACACACTTTAAATCTAGGTCTCACACACTTTTTGAAGCATTTATGGACCATTTATATTTCTCCTTTTGAGAGTTGTCTTTTCTGTTAGCCCACTTAATTACACTTAATTATTGGATGTTTTGTGAGTTTGGGTTTTGTTTCTTGTTTTTAGTCCTGTATATACCCTAGAAATTAATTCTCTGTCTTATACGTACTTGGTGAAGATTCTTTCCCATTCCACAGTCTGTCTTTTCATGCTATTACATGTTTCCTCCCCATTCCTCTCCTTAATGGTAGGGTTATAGATATTTGCCACCATGTGGGGCCTAGCCCATGGCACACTAGACAAGTCATCTACTAGCTGAGCTACAATCCTGCCCAGTTTGCTAGGATTTAACTGACACTTCACATCTGTGTACACCAGGGAAATTAGTCTATAGTTTTACTTTTTACTGTAAGGGTACTTCTAGATTTATATCACAGTTTGGGAGCACACTATCTTTGTATATTTCATGAAGCAGTATGAGAAGCATTGATTTTAGCTTTCCTTTAAGTGTTTGGTTCAGTTTTTTAGTGGATCCATTTTGTTTTGGGTCTTTTTTTCTTCGGAATATACTTGTCACTGCCTCAGTCACATTGATTACCAGGAATCTGTATAAATATTTATATCCTTCAATTTGACTAATTCATATGATTCTAGGAATTTATCTATTTCTTTTATATTTCCATTTGTTGTAATATGCATTTTAAAATGTTTCCTAATAATTCTTTATATTTCCTTGTGATCTGTAATAGCTTTCTCCTTTTCATGTCTAATTTTGTTAATTTAGGATTTTCTCTCTTTTGTTTAGTTTGGTTAGGGGGGCTGTCAATCTTGTTTACTTTTTCAAAGGACCATATCTTTTGATGGATTCTATTGTTTAGTCCCTGTGTTATTAATTTCTGCCCTTATTGATACTCTTTTGATACCTGCTACCTGGGAGTCTGGAATTCTCCTCTTTTTTTAAGACCTTGAGTTGTATCATTAAGATATTTATTAAGATTTTTCTGATTTTTTAATGTAACCATTTATAACTGTAAGCTTTCTATTTCAAACTGCCTTAATTATGTCCCAAAGACTCTGATAAGTTTTTGTTTTCAAAATTTGAGAAAGGTTGAAAAGCTCACCATTGTTATTCAGTATGTTGTAAACATTTTTATTACATTCATAATATGGTGTACAGATTTTTTTGTTATTCAATACAAAGATGCCTGTAGGATTGTAAAGGTAACATTACATTCTGAAAAATAAGTTTTTCAAAATATTTCATGTTCTTACTTCTTGCAATCTAGTGTAATTTCATCTCCATTTTTTGCAGTATCATATCATATTCCATTAATTTTTTAAAAGTTTGTTATGCATATTTGGCCCCTGACTTTAACCTTCTACCTTCTAACCATCTCCATGAGTTTAAAGTTCTATAACTGACTTAGCTTTCATACTAACTTGCATCACTATTATAACCATCTTCTTAGATCTAGAACGCCCTCTTGATTCCTAAACAACTCAAAATTTAGCTATGAGACTCAAGCTGTCTATTCTTCAACCACCTCAGAGAGCTGAGAAGGATAAATATATCTGATTGTATAGGAAGTGCAGGGCCTGCAGCTTCCAGTACTAAGAAATGACAAACCAGTGACTACCTGGACAGTTCCCATTTTCTCTCCATACATTCCAGCATCAGTCTTCAGAACTGGACATTGGGAAGGTATACTGGGCCATTTAACTCTCATAAATGTGGCATATTTAATTCTGCTGTTTTGTATAGAATTTACTGTTAAAAGAGAAAGAACCATTTGTTGGAATGAAAAGAGAAGCTGTTGGGGTTGGAAGAGGGTGGAAGGGTGGGACAGGAAGGGGGAATAGGGAAGGGTTTGCGACTGAGATGTAACTTGAAAAAAAATAAAGTACTTATAAAAAAATAGTTTGTTATGGAGTAATATAACTGCTTGTACAACTCATAGCTATTTCTCACAATAGTTTGTAAAATAGTGAACTTCAGATTTTAGCCATTTTTTTATTTTCCAATAATCAGAGGTCAATTCTATTAGCTGTAAAATTTCTAGGCAGAGACAAGATCAATAGTGCCTAGCACAGAGCAAGGAGTGCCACAAATTGAAATGAACTCTAAGTCAGCTCCTTTTCCATGATGTGAAGACAGAAGAGAGTGCTGAGACGCACCTCTTAGCCTCTAAAACAAATTCCAAATTAACCAGTAAGTTACCATGATGGTGGAGCCAATACTTCCGCCTGCCCCATGCATGACATTTGTCAAATATCCTCTTCTGTCAAATATTTCAGTTAGTATGTGTAAACCTAAAAATCATGAAATATGAACCACTTCTCCAGACATTACTCCTGCCTAACACAGTCTGTTTAGACTTAGCGTATAATTATTTTGAGAAAACATACTTCCAGTCCACCTTAAATCCTCTTTATGACAATTAAAAAATTATCCTTTATTAGGTGAGATGCTGAGGGTAAATCACCAGTAATGTAATGTCATCCTTCTGGTTAATGCTCTAACTCATATTCACTCTGTGCCCTAAATTCTGTGTGAATCCACTTCTTGAAAAGAGTGGAAACAAAATCAAAGGCAGTTTCCATTTCTTTGATTGAATATTGAGGGGAGACAAATTCTCAAGGCCAATTACGTTCTAATTGTAAAGTCAATACTGAATGATCTGCACTTTATTCCCCTGCTACTTAATCTTGGAGAACCACTTGTTAGTGTTGCATGCATGCAATCAAAACTTAGACTTTTGTCATTTGTCCATGAGGATGTCACAACCATGAATCAAGAAATTCACAGAAGAAAAAGACCAGTCACTCAAGCACTAGGACTATTACCAAAGAAGGATTTGGGGAAAACCAAAGGTGGAGCCAGAGCTACTGGTTTTTATTTGGAAGGCAAGGCTGTTCCACAGAGCATCACCCTTAAAGTCCTCGAAGGATCTATCTATAGCTGTGACAATTAACACTTAATTTCCCATGTGAAAACTGTAAGGAATATGGCGGATGATGATAATGATGACTACTCAGGTTATTTCCGCTTTGAAGCTGTTCTTAGATCTCCACCATGTACTATGTTCCCTGTAAAGGAAAAACCAAAATTAATTTATTTAAGTGACCTTTGAAATTTTCCCCAAATCCCCATTTGGTTTGGATTTCCCATAATCTATTCTCGGATGATAATGTAGCAGAGGAAAGCATATGGTCCTAATAGATATTCAGACCAGATGTCAGTTGTCTAATACATATCCTATTCCAGAGTGCTGGGCAGAAGAGTCTATATGAGAAGATGGGGAAGTCATTAGCTAGAGGCGATGTGCATTCCACTATTCTCAGCAGTTTACAAAAGTGAAGAGTCCCAGGCTGTAGCCCCTCCGGTTCTGTCACTCTGAATGTCTGGACAATGTTAACAACATTCAACTTGTTGCATATACACATAGAGCAGGAGGGAAAGAGACACACCTGAGATCAGATTCCAGGATAGATTGAAAACAGAAGGGCTGAGGGTCAGTTCGGTGCTTATCCACATACGTACTGTCTGCAGTGTGGAAAACACAAGACATAGGCAAGGAGTTAAGACTTTCCTTCTCACCTGTATCTAAGGGGTATTCCAGGGACGTTTTCAAGTCTGGTGACCTATCACGGGGCTTAGTCCACAACAGGGACACAGCACATGTCATTGGAGCAAATGAACAGAAATAAATCATGGAGTCATCTTTGCAGACCATTGTTCAAAACGGAATTGGACGGTTTCACTTTCTCAAAGCAACCCTATTTAAAATGCTGCCGTGTGCATGCTCCTTTCAATCATTAATTAGTTTTGGGTTTGTTATTGAAATGTATCACCTTCGTTTCAGCAAGCACTCAACGAACACTATTACTGAAGAGGGTGTGTTTCATTTAAAACATGAAAACATAGCATGGGAATTGTTTTTCAACAGTGTTTATTCAAAAACAGCTTACAATATGTCTTCACCATCGACTATCATAGGATGGAATAACAAGATTTGATAACCAAGTACTGGATCTGTGGATGAGTATAAACAGTCTTTCTTTTCAGCTATTGAATGCTACAAAAACTCATGGGCATGAAATGAAACACTTTACACATGGGTAAAGACAAAAAGTATGGTACAAATTCGAAAGACTTCTCTTCCTACATGGAGAAATACAACACTACCCTTTACAGGCCAATTGGGAATACTTGGTAATGAGAAGTATGGTTTGGAGGATAAATACTGTATGTTATTGTTTTAATCCTTAAAATCTGTTTTTACTAATTGATAATCGCTGGCAAGCAGAAACTTGTAGTGATTAATATAGTTATGATGCTCCTGGATTCAGTTGCAATAAAATTCTGGCTCTTAAAACAATTTTTAATCAACATTAGCTAAACAGAAATAACTAAAGCCATGGGCCATGCCATTCCTATCAATTGTTCACACAATTTCAATGCTGAAAATACTAGTTAGAGAGGATGTTTGTATATGGGCAAGTGTGTGTGTGTGTGTGTGTGTGTGTGTGTGTGTGTGTGTGTATACAGCTCTGTGTCAGTGAGAGTGCATATGTGAGTGTGTGTGCATGTGGAGGCATCAGCTTTTCCTCTCTCTCTCTCTCTCTCTCTCTCTGTGTGTGTGTGTGTGTGTGTGTGTGTGTGTTTGCACAAACTTACAGCACAGAGTCTAGAAGTTAGTATCAGATTTCATTAGTCATTCTCCATCATACCTGTTGAGACAGTCTCTCAGTGAACCTGGAGCTCATTGACTCAGCTAGACAGCCTGATCAGCAAGCTCTAAGGATTTTTCTGTCTGTCTTCCTACCCCACCATTGGTGTAAGAAACATACGCAGCCATGGTCTGCTGTTGCCAGGGTACTAGGGATCAAAACCAGGGCCTAATAATGCTTACCCTACAAACATGTTACTGAGTTAGCCATCTCCTCAGCCTCAACATTGTCATTTTCACAGAATCCTCTCCTCTAATCATACAAGAGTTTATAGCTTTGTCTTTTGGTTCAATGAGATAAAAGAAAAAATTAAATCTATATTTAATTTAATGCCAGTTCTTCTGGTTCTAATCAGCCAATCATAGCTGGTTCCATGGAGGATTTGGAGATTGGCTGGGGAGTTCCACCATTAACTAGTACTTGGATGGGTGTGCTTAGGAAAAAAGAGAATGCTGCATCTTCAAGAGAAGGAAAGCCAGGAAACACTGGACATGAAGGCATTCTCAGCTAAGGTGAAGAATTCAGGATTCAAGTTCTTACACCTCTTCAACAAGAGTCAAAGTTTTCCAGCAAGGATTTCAGGGGATTGAGCTAGAGTTAGGAACTGGACTTTTTCAGAGAATACGAAGCAAAAAAATAATAATAATAAGGCCTGGTTCATTTCATTTTTTAGGTGTGATTTACAGTAGCTTCTATTAATAAAGTGTTGTAAGGCAGGGACAGTATGTTGGCAAACAAATATAAGCCAATGTGGTACACCCCAAGTGATTTTAAAAAATGTGGATGCCAATAGTTACCCAGTCTATAGAAGCCAAGAGGCCATAGAAAGAGAAAGATGAGAGGCTAAAAGTAATGTCATCAACGGATATGAATTCACAGTTTCTTAGAGGTGACATTAGACAGCAGAGTGTTTGTTCACCTGCTATGATATTCACATCTACACACCTGAGAGGGTGCTGCTGATCTGCCCATGGAAACCTCAAGAGCTTATCATACCTTAAAGGGGAGAAGCTGAGTCTAAATTGCAGATTCAAAAGCCACCACTCTTTCCAGGCTAATTTATAGAGCTCTGTCACAGAGCAGGACTCTTCCATGCCCATAGGAATTGCTGCTTTGGATGTGGTAAGGTCCGGATGAGAGGAAGAATGTCTGAGAAGGAAGCTGGCCAGACAGGAGGAAGGTGCCTGGGATTGTCATCTCCAGATAGTCATGAAGAATTGCTTACTAAGAAGTGTGTCTCTATCTAGCAGTGGATGGGGAAGAGGGCAATCATTTCAAAGCATACCAATATATGATCAGCTTTTTAAAAACACCTTACTCTCATGGCTTTGAAAAGAAGGAATTGGGTGGAGGCAAAAGTTTTAGAATGCTGTCGTAGAGATCCGCAAGAACATAGATGGCCAATGAGCACTAAAATAAAGAATGGTTAAAATGATAAACCTAAACTTGTTAGGAGGTACTTGACCAATAGAGGTTGGATGTTTGTAGGAAAGAAAAGAGAATGTTTTCCAGATTTCTGGCTCTGTGCCTGGTTAGGTCATTTTTTTTTTTTTTAAGATCAATAGTTCACATACTCTACTGTTCACAGAATCACTTGAGGGGTTATCAAAACACACACTACAAGGTCAAGTTCACAGGGTTTATGATACAAGGGGTCTAGACAAAGGTCCCAATATCTGTATTTGCAATAAGTTTCTTGATGCTGGTAATGCAGCACGTAGGGCCTTATAAAGCAAGATTATTAGCTCTATGTTAGAAAAAAAAGATCACCACCTAAGTAATAGTATAATACATCTAACAGCAACCAAGCTTCTTTCCAATGTCTATGTGTGCAAATTCCAGATGTATTTATCTTTCTGTCCATTCACATCTGTCTATCTGTCTGTCTGTGTGACCATCTACACACACACACACACACACACACACACACACACACACACACACACA
>CAJQZJ010010085.1:7202891-7292919 GCA_907164525.1 Lophiomys imhausi | reverse complement strand
ACACACACACACACACACACACACACACACACACACACACACACACACATTCTCCGAGCATAGAGTATAAAGAAATAAGAGATGCAGAGCAATTAATTTGTTTCTAGTAGGAAAAGGAGACTAGGACAATGTAGTGGGACAAGTGGAGAAACAAAAAAAGTTTAAAATGAGCTCAGTTTCAGATTTACATTGTTTGGAAATGGAATATGCAGAGGACTGGCTTAGAAAGACAAATTTAAAACTTAGTTCCTTACGTAAGGTAAATGACAAAAAGTAAAACTGTAAACAAGGCTGCCCTGTAATGATGAAAAGTGTCAAACTCGGATGTCTAGGGCTATCATTTTTGGAAGAGATCATCAAAATCTCCTGGGAGAGAAAGGAATAAAAGTGAAGCATCAGAAATAGGATACTCAGAAAGTTGGAGTGCTAAAGTGTGAGGAGGTTCGATGTGAGGTTACCCCTATTGTCAAATATTGTGCCTAGCTTTAGGAACTGTCCTCTCCTCACCAAAGTCTTTGTAACTCATTAGATGATGTGTGGAGTCACACCCTCCTGGCTTAGCACTGTCTCTTTATAATTGTCCCAGTCATTGTTATGTCCTCTGATGGTCCCCTGCCTGATCTAAGACTGACAGGTGAAGCTTCTTTTTGGTAGGAAAAATCACAAGAATTACTTACACAATTATGCGCTGTGACTCTCAGTGCCATACTGAATTGTCTAGACCATGGTTCTAGTCTGTGGGTTGCAATTCCTTTAGCTAACCTCTATCTCCAAAAATATTTACATTGTGAGTCACAACAGTAGCAAAATTACAGTTATGAAGTAGCAACGATTAATTTTATGATTGGGGGTCACCATGACGCGAGGAGCTTTACTAATGGGTTGCAGCGTTGGGAAGGCTGAGAACCCCTGATCTAGGCCAATGATTCAATCAGCTGAAGACCGCAGCATCTGCATAGCTGAACACCGTTTCTGGGTCCTCACCCTCTTCTCGGTAAAGAAGCACAGGCCCCCGAGGTGTGTGCACAGACTACGCAAGCACTTCAATCCAAATCAGTATGACATGTAGTTAATTATACCACTTAGTTAGTCATACATCTCTGAATCTAAGATCAAAACTATTTTCATGTTGTTATTGCTCGTTGCATTATCCTTTTGTTCAGATTTATAGCTTGTGATCAGTTTTATTGACTGACTCTGGATCTCACCACCAGCTAGGCTGGCTAGCTAGGGATCCTTCAGTCTCTGCCTCCTAGCCTTGGGATTACACAGGTGATGGGATCTAAGCTCTATCCACTCAGTCATCTCTCCGACTTCCCAGAATTCATTTTTCTTGTATCATGTGATGTAGGGATCCAAATACACTTCTTCCTCCTTCATAATGATTTAGCAAATGCTGCGTGTTTCCCCACTGACTCATAGTGTTTCTTTATCTATTACAAAATTCACATGTGAGTGGGTGTATGTTTCATGGATTTTCACTCAACATGACCATAAATGTCAGGTGCTATGTGTTATTTCTGAACCCTTATAATGGATCTTACTACCCTGCTCTTCTTTGTGATCACATCTTGGCATTTTTTGTTTGCTTTTTCAGATAAAATTTAGAATTAGAAAGGATCTAACATGCCATTATATTTATATTTATATTTAAATTGAGAAAGCTGACAATTTTAATTGTGGCAGAAATATCCAGATTTTTTTATATTATAACTTCAAAATAAATTTTGTCTTACTTTTTCCTAAACATAATGTAAATCGTTGCCAGACTTAGTTCTAAGATGTTAGAGTTTTTTTTCCTAAGTTATGTCTTATTATTAAATATTTATTCAATTTACACACAACTTTACCCTTTGGTATAGAATGTAATAGATTTTATAAATTAAAATCATTATAAGAGCGCTGTTTAATTTTAGTAATAGTTCCAATAATGAGTAGAGAGGTTTAATTAGATTTCATTAGGCAACCTTAAGCTTGAAAGTCAGTGAAAAACATGATTTCAAATACAATGGACATTTGTAAATTATTCCTTATCTGCCACACACACGTTTTTATTATTACCATTGTTTGAAAAGATGGAATCTTAAATTTATAAAGTTGACCGATCAAGCAATGCTTCATCATAATTTGCTCAAGTTTTGATAAATGTTGTGTCAACTGTGTTGCTGGGATTCTAACACATTTCACGTACTCTTCCTCTATAGACCAGGGTCTCCATCCTACAGGCCGGCATCATTCTCAGACTTTATTGACACAACTGTTTCTGCCCAACTTCTTACTTTTTCTTACCTTGCGGGTTACTGAAGCATTTAATTGTTTTCTCAGTCATCTTTCTTTTATTTGGTTTTTACTACCAAAGCTGGAAGTTCCCAGAAAGGAGGGTTGTAGTTAGTGCATCAGAAGATGCATGAAAATACTGGAGTTTCTGAAACCCTGTTGACAAGGAGCTCTCCTGACCCTTGAGCAGTGACACTCTGATGAGTCAACAAGGAGGTACCTCCAACACACCAATGTGATGCTCAGGCAAAAAGAGTTCCTCTACTGTTAGTATTAAAGTTGCCATGTGCATTCATCCTTACCACTAGCTGGGAGCTCTCAGGGCCGGAACCATAGCTATTAAAGTTTGTTGAATCTACAAATGTAATCAAACATCTCTCACACACACTGGGCTTGTGGGGTATTAGGTTTCTTCCATCGCTCAGGAGTCAATGGCGTTCCTTGAGGAGCTGGTCTTGGCCTCCAGGATGATCTAATTGAGATTTTGGAGTTATTATCTGCACGCAAGCCTTAGTGAAGAGAGCCACAATGCCAGGCGGAATTGGATTTCTCATTCTCATGTATATTCAATTCCTTGAGAATTTTTTTTTCATAGAGGTCATCTTCTCACAATGGCTTTTAAATTAAATAAGAATCTCTGATTCAGGCTTTCACAGGTTCTCTGCGCTTTGATAGGAGCTGCCCTGATGTGCTCTGTGCATGTTTCTGGATGCCATTATTCCAGATTTCCCTGTTAACTACATCTACAAAATTGTAAATTAAAATTCGGTCCTTAAATACTGCCAGGCTCTATGCCTTAAACTATAGTGATTTGAGATTGAGACAACATTTTATGAATTATTAGAGATTCAAAAAGTTGAGTCACTGTCCTCCTACCTCAACTTTTGTCTTTTCTATAAGGTAGGGATAAAAATGTCCCACATAAGGGTCTATCTGAGTATTAAACTAAAGATTTAACTTAACCTGATTCCTGGGTCTCAGAATACAATCAAAGGTTAAGGAATATCCTCAAGACCCTCTTTTGACTCTCAATGACCAACTGTAAATGGTTTCCGTACACTTGCTTATTCAGAGAGGCAGGGCATACTTGCCCCTGCTCAGTGTGTCACTAGGGTCTCTTTATCCTCCCTCACAATTTCCATGAAGCTCAGGTGAACTTCTTGTGTGTCTGATGTTATGCAACTGCAGGATCCCTTCTCTTTCCTCATGTTCTTCCCTAATGATCTCTGTTGTAATGGCCTAAATAATGTTTCTGCAGTAATACAAATGATCTAAAATTCTCCATAAATGTTAGTTCTTTTCTCATTTCCCTATTACCCTACCCAAACTTACAAAAAATTTTTTTGATTCATACCCTGAAGAAACTTCCAACTTCTTGGAGACTTGTCATTAACTGACTACCATATATTTAGCCTTAAATATTTATTACTGATTTGTTTCCTCCTCTCAACATAAGTGTTACTAACCATGTGTGAAATTCCATCCTGATATATTACTTTTCACATTTAATCATCAAAGGGCTGTTTCCTTTAAAAGCTACTTTAAAAACCATGTAATCCACAAATAGGAAAATGCACAAATCATTTCTTCTACTCAGTAAAAGTTCAATGAATACAACACTGTAATCACAACTCTGATTAAAGAGTAAAACATATCTAGGACACATGCAGACTTCTGCCACTCGGATACCACTTCTCCAGTCCTCCTCAAAGGCAGAATCTACCCTGACTTCTAATGCCGTGGGTTAATTTGGGGATACATACAATGTATACTTTTTAAAAACCTGGAGGGTTTTATTCAACTTTATGTGGTATAAATACATTAAAAAAAATCTATATCTTTATTGTGATATTTGATTTGTTCAGTTCTTGGTTCTTGTGAATGGTGTTGTTTTAGCTCTCAGTTTCTCTCACTCTATCTCTCTGTGTCTCTCTACTATGTCTGTGTAACCAAATTCATTTCTTTGAGTGCTTGTTTAGGATTGGGGTGATTGCATCAAAGGGCTGGTTATTATTTATTAATTATTAAATAATTTTCCAGATTGATTTGTGCTTTAATCAATAATAGATAATTTTTTTATGTTCTTGCCAATAATCTGTTCTCCATCACTCACTGTAGTTTTGTCAGGCCCTGCACTTCCTATATAATCAGATATATTTATCCCTCTCAGGTCTCTGAGGTGGTTGAAGAATAGACAGCTAGAGTCTCATAGTTAAATTTTGAGTTGTTTAGGAATCAAAAGGGTGTTCTGGATCTAAGAAGGTATTTTTAAAATTGTGAGGCAAGTTAGTATGAAAGCTGAGTTGGATATAGAACTTTAAACTCATGGAGATGGTTAGATAGTAGAATGTTAAAGTCAGGTGCCAAATACATATGGACTTGACATTGGGAATGTATGCTAAGTAATATAACTCTTATAATTGTGGCCTATTTATTTCTGTTGTTTTGTATTGTATTTATAGTTATAAGAAAAAGAACCATTTTTTGGACTGAAAGGGAGAGCTGTTGGGGGGGAAAAAAGAAATACCTTAAACTAAAAAAAAAAGAAGAGAATGTTGTTAAAATGGAGTCACATAGCACATACCTTCTGGGACCTCACTCTTTTTTATCCACAACAATGTCTTTGTGATTAATCCAAGTGGATGTGTGTATCAATAGCTTTTTTTTCATTGTTTTGCTAAAAACCATTCTGTTTTAAGAATCCATTCACCATTGTACTAACTTGAAATAGTTTGTGTTTGGGTAATTATGAATAGACCCATGTGAAAATTTGTGTTAGCATTTTTCTGTAATTTCCAGGTGTTTGATTGCTAGTTTATATCTGCAAAAAAAAACTTACTTTATAATAATGCATCATACTTTTTTTTTAAACAAGGACTGTACAAGTTTACATTCCTGTGGGGAAAAAAATGCCTGATTATTCTGAATATTTCAGTTCCTCCACTCAATAACGAGAACATGTCCAAGACTTACCTTATTAAACTATATTTCCTAAGATGTTTGTCTTGTCTTAGTTTTCATGTGAATATTCCTAAATGCTACAATGGTTAATCTCCCTTCATTTGTTCTTTATATACTCCTTTAGATGAAATAGCTATTCAAAGATTTTGCTAACTTTTGAGCTGTTTGGCTTTTTACTCCTGGGTTCATAGTTGTCTAAATATTTGGCTACAAGTGCTTTGTTGGATATGTACTTTTAAATTTTTTTCCAATTTTCACCCTTTCCTTCATTCCTACAGCACCACCAGCAATATCACAGCAGTTTAGATAAATTCAAATTTACCAGAAGTTCCTTCTACAAGCCATGCTTTAATGTCTTAGCTCAGAATACCTTAACAAACCTCATGTTCCAACTATTTTTCCTATGTTTTCATCAAAATTTTAAAGTTTTACATTTTGCCTCAACAATTATGACCTACTTTGCATTAGTTTTTTTATAGTAGGTAAAATATTAAGTGAAGGTTGCTTTTAAATTTAAACACTCAGTTTTCATGATAATGTCTTTTGAAATGTTATCTTTTTTCAGTAAAGTGCTAAGTGTTTTTATTAAAATCACTTATATTTGCCAAAAGGACATCTTATTCCACTTAACTGCCCCATGTCTACCCTTTACCAACAGCATAATGTTTTGATTATAGCAGCTTTATAAGACTTAAGTTGAGTACTATGATTCCTTCAAATGTATTTTTCCCTTCCATTTTGATGAAGATAGTTCTTTTGGCTTTATTATTCCATTTTTTCACATAGACAAAGTACAGTCGTTGCAACATATGCTGTAAATATATCATATCAACTCTGTTTAGCAATCTTCAGAAACACTGGCATTTTCACTAACTCCTGTCTTCCAATCCATGAACATAGAATATCTCTTTGACTTATTGGATTCTCTTTTGATTTTATGTATTCACATTTTATACTATAACCACATTTTTGTACATATATATATATTTCTCCAGTTTTAGCTACTGTAAGTTACACATAAAAACATTTAGATTCCCAATTATTTATTGTTCATGGACAATAAATAGGTATATAACCAGTTTTTAATTTATTGACCTCATTACTGTGGTAAAATACCTAATGAAAGCAATTCAATAAAGAAAAGGTTTATTGCTGCAGCAGGAAAGACATGGCTCCAAATAGGGAAGGTGCTGTAGCTGGAACTAAAGGCCTTTCTTTGGTCACATTGCATTCACACTCAGATTCCTCCATGTCCTGTGATCAAAGTGTATGTTGTCTTTGGTAAAAGGGTCTTTCTTTCGGGTTCTACGAGATAACCAAATAAAATGGCAGTAGAGTTTGAGGGTCTCTTGGATGACCCTAACCAACAACATGAGAAGTTTCTGTCTCTGTGAGGAAACGCTGTGGTGTTTATTAGATAGTCTTGGTTCCTGGAGACAGCATTGCCACTCTGTGAAGATTATTCCATTTAATGCATATGTATGCACACGCATGTGAGTCAAATTCTCCTATTTGTTTGCATGCTTAGTAAGTTAGTAATTCGGAAGTACATCCATGACACTTTAAGTGTTAGGTTATGGGAACCTAGGTATTTCTAAAATCCATGAAGAATGCTGATTTCTTTGTTTTAACATACCAACAGCTAATCAACTTCAAGCTGCAAGCTCTGACCAGCCTAACTGTTTCAATTTCAAAATATCAGTCTGGTTTTCAGGAACTTTGCAGGACAACACAGTTTGGCTTGTGCCAATCAGTGGTTTATTGGAAATTCTGTGGTGATACAGATATGTGCTGGAATTCTTTAGTTCTTCTCTTTTCATGGATAGTTTGGGATTAGATCTGTGGATGGAGAGTTCAGGGCTAGCCCCGAGACTATATTAACAGTCAGTGGATAATTTCCTAAGCTTCTTCCTCTCAATTGCCCTCCCCCATAATTTCTGGTTTTTTCGAGGTTCATCTTCTTGTCCCTCAGCAGGATTGGGACCATAGTTACTCCATTCTGTCTTGATTGTGTCTGAAGTGTTTGAATATAAGGGAAGAGGGAGCAAGAAGCAGGAATTCTTCCTGCTAGTGTGCGGCCATTCTTCTTGTGATCACATGTTTTCACACACTCATAGATTCTCTTTGCTGCTATGCCTCCATTGAAACCATCACAACCACATTTTGACTGGGTTCTGGGAAGAAAGGGAAGTGAAAATTAAAGTAAAACAGGGGATTTTTTTCTCTCTCTTGCAAAGGTTAAAGTTTTCTTTTTCCCACACCTTAAACTGGAAATAAAACATGCAATAATTAAAGATTAATAACTTATAAACCTCAGTATGTAGCTATCAGGGGAAACGGAAAAGGAGAAATGCATTTCCTGTGTTTGTGTTTATGAAATTATGTCTTCGCTCTTTCTTCCTCCTCTGTCTACTATAAGGTTCTTTTTTTGTCTCTGGTTTTCAATGTTTTATTGTGTCTCATGGTATAGATTTTATTATTCATAACTTCATTTGGGTTCAGAATATTTGTTAAACTCATCTAGTGTTAACTTTTATTGCAGCTGTTATCTCTGAGAACAGAGTTTGCCCTCTTCGGTTTTTTTCCTCTCTCTCTCGGGGATCCCAAGCATGTAATGCCCCTCGATAACATAGGTATCTCTGTCACCTTTTTTTCCCAAATTAAGCTTGTTTATCTCCTTGTGTTTCATTCTTGATGCTTTGTACTGTCTTGTCTTCAAGGGGGCTAATTTCTTTTTTCTCTTTTACTTAACTTCATCCGATATATTACTAAAAGTGTCGATGTATAACTTCAGTCTGTGTTTTAAGAATTGAATGTCCATTTGATTATTTTTTTAGTTTGCAAATTATCTTGTAAAATGCCTGTTCTTAATACCTGTAGCTTTTCATGTATTACTTGTAGCTATTTTTATCAGTACTGTCTAGCAACTTCAGCATTTAGATTTCGACTACATGAGTGTTAATATGCATTTTCTCTTAGTTTATAGTCATTTAATCTTGCCTATCAATATTTTATTTTTTCATTGTTTACATAATATTTAACAAATCATAGACATTATTTTAGCATAGGGATAGTATTCATTTAAACAATGTATTTTCACTTATGAGAGATAAATCACTTTAATTCTGTCTAGGATTATAATTTGCTTTGAACTCTAGGTTCAGTTTTGATAAACTGTTACGTATTTTTCTTTTGTTTTGAGACAGGCTCTTGCTGTATAGCTCAGGAATGAGCAACCTGGCATTCCCTCTGAGGCATCTCTCCAAGTTCTGGGATTACAGGCATGTCATCATGCCTTTCCCTGGTGAGTTTCTCTCTGACTTGGTGTGGAGATAGCCTTCAGAAGTCTGGAAAGAACTCTGTGGAGTAGCCATTTCCCACTGCACATCAGCATGCTGCAACTTCTGCCACTGTTTTCTAGACCACAACCAGCACCGAGGGGAGAGAACAACAAAACATGAGGGCCCCTCTCTCTCTGTCTTCCTCTCTCTTTTCAGTCTTCAACCTCAGCTTTTAATGATCCAACTCACTACTTTCTTCATAAGAGTTACCTCGCTCGTGGGGTCACTTCCCAGCAAAAGATCACTTATTAAGACAATTTCATTTTGCATTTTGTTCTTTTCACATGAACAAATATTATAATGGCAAGTTAAAATAAATTAGTTATATAACTCCTAAATGAAGCAAAGTAGGAAAATTATCTTCTTGCATTATACTATTCTCCACCAAAACCAGTTACAAGTTGTGCTTTCTCAGATTTTGAGATAAAGAATATTTCAGAAGATTGTGTCAATAACTGAAGCCAAAAATTTATGTTGAAAAATCTTACATTAGGTCTAACATTGTCATTACCATTTTGTACAATAAAACATACTATTGTAGTGCGTAGCATTGACTTACAGTGTATTGTATAAAAGAAACTAAGTTTCATGATCAGTTCTGAGCAAACAGAACATCAACTACCTCAGGAAGTTTCTCTGAAATGATGTAAATAGCTAGTCAACAGCCCTCTCTAATGAATGTTTCATGTCTGCTCTCTCCATTTCAGAAGTAATACTCCAGTTAGATGACACACCACTTTCCTATGTATATCTTGATTGACATATCCAGCTATGAATGTACAGTTGTTGCCCCCAGTAATCAACTCTGTGTGATGTTATGTTCAGTAACTTAACAGCTGCTCAACATGTGGGAAAGCTGGTTTGGCTGTCCGCTCCTGTCTGCTCATTTCTTTATACACTCTGAAGCATCTGACTCAGAACTCCAGAGAACATTTATGTTTGCTTCAGCTGTGTACAATTTAGTATGGTTTCCTAGCATCTGGGGTAAAAGATACAAGAGTTACACACATTTTGAAGCTAGCTTTCTATCTGTCCAGGTAGTCTACTTTATCGGGGAGAATTTCTGATGTTGCCAAGAATGACAAGGGAGTAACTTATCAGCTAGACACAAGTAAGTACAACAATTACACAAGTGACAGTCTAAAATGAAGGAGAGGGAGGGATAAGTATGTCAATATCTTCTGAAGTATCCACCATCCCTCTGTTTCTCATTTTTCTCTTGAAACACACTACATACACACACACACACACACACACACACACACACACACACACACACCTGATGTCAGGGATTTTTTTAAAAAAATCTTTGATGAAAGGAACAAAACCTGTTCATATTTATTACTTCATCTCTCCCTTTTTAGGACAGGAAGCTATAAAGTAAATCATTCCCCACCTTCTAGCTCTTTAAATACAAAGAAAATAAAATTATCATTACCTCCAACTATGCTCTTTTGTTTCAGATAAGATCAAGAAATTTATGGCTACCATTCAAAGAAAGAAGAAAAAGAAAAAGAAAAGAAAAGAAAACCATGTGCCTTGACTTCCAGAAACCCAGCTCATGTTTCAGTGAGTCATTTAAAAAACTACCTTAGGCCACAATTATAAGAGTTATATGGCTTAGCATACATTCCCAATGTCCAGTCCATATGTATTTGGCACCTGACTTTTTCTGTTGTTTTGTATTGTATTTATAGTTATAAGAAAAAGAA
The DNA here is from genome assembly GCA_907164525.1 of Lophiomys imhausi. Classification (NCBI taxonomy): domain Eukaryota; kingdom Metazoa; phylum Chordata; class Mammalia; order Rodentia; family Muridae; genus Lophiomys; species Lophiomys imhausi. Next base: position 7,282,628 of record CAJQZJ010010085.1, on the reverse strand, counting down.
CCATTTTTTGAACTGAAAGGGAGAGCTGTTGGGGGGAAAAAAGAAATACCTTAAACTAAAAAAAAAAAGGAAGGGAAGAGGATGGGGGGTTGAGGGGGAGGAGGGTGGAAGGGTGGGACTGGAGGGGGGAGTAGGGAGGGGATTGTGATGAGATGTAACTTGAAGAAATAAAAAATAAATTATTTAAAAAAAAAACTACCTTAGATATCACTGAAATTGAGAATCCATTTTTCCTCTATTCTTTCTTTAATGTCTATAAATATTTTGAGTGCTTTTCTCAATTATGTAATCAAATAAATCTTTCCTTGATCTTAATCATAATCAAAATTTATTTTAAGTGTTTCCCAATATTTATAGGGAAAGTTTCTAAAAAGTTCTTTTGAATGGTGAGCAAAACATTATGGCTGGCAGCAGGATGGAATTCTTCTCGGAAAGAACTATTAGTATATTAAAAATAAGCATTAGAGTTTGGGGAGGAAAAGCATAGGGTGTGATATTTTTCATGTGGCTAGAGTGAAGTAAGAGATTTGAAGGCAAAACAAATCTGGCAAATTATAAGTTATGGTAGTAATTCAAGGAAGTCATAAAATAGAAGACTTTTATTGCACCAGAGAGACAGTTTGGTGCTATTAGTGGATTAAAAAGCATGTGGGGACTGGAGGCTCAGAAAGATGGGAGCTTGAAAGAGCTGGTGGGTTAAATATTAACAGAGAAAAGATGTTTACTGACAGATTGTGCAAACACATTCTAATAAATAGGATCCTCCAAACATTCAAAAATAGAACTGTGCAAAGCCACAAGAATCTACGCTATCGATCTGCCCACCAAATTTGGTCTCCTTCAGCAATGTGTGACTTCACTGCCATCCAAACTTGTGCTTCTGGAGACCATCGCCAGAATATTCAAAAGCTAGTAAAAATGGAGGGGGAGGGATTGGTGACAATTTTTCACTTGTCTTTAAAAGCTGGCTACGTACGCTGAAGGCAGCGAAATGTGGTGGAAACGTGTGAGCGTGAGCTTCCAACAGACCTGAGCTCAGAGTAAGCTGTGCACTTCAGCCCCTGTGAGGCAGAGTCCTGATCTGAATGAAGGGCTTCACTGTGCACATTTCTCAGGGCTGCTTTTCGATGTTTGAAATTTAACACTCAAACATAATCGTACTAAGATTCAAATCCAGTTCTTTAAGTCTGGACTAGGCCTCCAATTCAGAGTTAGCAGCAAGCTCCCCGGTATTGCCCATACTGCTGATCCAGAAGCAGACACTGAATGAAAGGTTCGAATTCCCCAAGCATTCAGTGTGCACGTAACTGCCACGTAATAATGGCAGTATTCTTTGGTTTGGGTGTAAACTAGTTCTGAGCCTCCAACAACGTCTTTGATCAAAGGAAAATAAGGTCTTCCGATCTCTAGAGGAACTATAGACACACTGTGATGCCTATGCTCATAATCTTAAGGAGTGAAGGACTGGCCCCCTTGAATTATTCACTCGGTCTTCAGAATATCTCACTAAAATTGTGTGATGTAATCAACTGCTCAGGTAAGCGTCCTTCAGTCGGAGGAAACAAAGGCAATACACGCGTTAACCAACAATACAATGGGGCCTGCATACAACATTTTCCTTAGAAACCATCACATTCCCAAGCATCACAAAGAGCTTAGCAGTGACCCTTTAATATAGTTCCTCATGTTGTGGTACCCTCCAACCATAAGTTTATTTTCATCACCACTTCACAACTGTAGCTTTGCTGCTGTTACAAAGTGTTTTATAAGTACTTTTTTGATATGTAGGATATCTGATATTTGAGCCCTAAAAGGACTGTGACCCAGAGGTTGAGAGCCACTGGCTTAGAGGAAATACTGCAAATTTTGTTCACACAAATAGGCAAGTTCTTGAAGAATTCAATCAAGGGCCTTGACAAACCTTTGAACATGTGTTAGACAACAAGATAAATCACTGTGAAAGTCCTTTAAGGAAAGATGAGCTGCCTGTATAAAAACTGGGCAATTATCTGAGTTGTGGTAACCTCAAATGCTGCAATTCACACTGTGAAGGGCTTTGCCTAACCGAAAAGCTAAATTTCTTTAGAACTGTTGCCTGGTATATTTTTACGAATTATGTTTATCTTATATTTTGATTAACACATTTTTAACTCCTACTCTAAAATGATGCTAATTCATCATTTGTAATTTTTGTTATATTTTAATCTTAAACACCAAATTTTTATAGCCAGGTAAGGATAGCTAAGGAGAAATTTTTCACTGTGTTTGAGTTTTTGAGTTTTTTTGTTGCTAATCAAAGTAAAACAACATGCTAAATGAGCACAATGTAATTAGGTTTACTCAACTGACACGTTTATAAAGTGAGCAATATTTTCATAAAGGTAAAAAGTTGAGCATATAGACATGTTGACAGAGCTTGGGATGGATGTCATGGCTGAGAGTTAAAGGGGAACTCTACAGTGCACTGTGGGTTTGACTTCTTTCTAAAATCAAACAGGGTATAAGCCACAAAAGGACCCTTATTATCGTAAGATTAGAAAGAATGGCATTGAAATCATTGTAGCTTTTCTTTCAAGAAAAAGAAAAACAGACTTCTAAAATCATCTTTTCAAATGTCCTTTGATGTGACAAGACCCATACCCTCTCTTGCGGCATTTCTACCCAGATGATTGAGATTGGGCCAAGAAGAAAGGAAAGCTACTCCATAGATGCCAGGATTCTACCCATACCTGGGAAAGAAACAATGCTACCACCATAGTCATAGGATTGTGGTAAACCTGAAGAATCTGTAGGTCACATGGGCAGAAATAAGCTACCATCTGCTTCTACCAGCAGGTGGATGAGTAAACACACAGCCTTTCTCACTAATTACCTACAACAGCATCTAACTCTAAATATTTTGCATGTAGAGATTTCCTTTCTATGTTTATAAATACACATATATGACAAAGAAGCACTTATTTTAAAGATCTTAATACCTTGTTTGTTAGGCAATTAGTATTTAGGAGAGGGTCTATGTTGACAGCTCTGCAAACAGAAATCTCCGATTCATCTGCTACAGGGGTACTTGCATACCTTGGCAGGCTTCCTCACTTTGCTTTGTTGAGTGGTTTGCCCATATTCCACATAAAACTGCCTTGTCTCTCCCAAGCCACCTTGGATACCTATCTCAATAATTAACCTGTGAGGTGGCGGTATAGAGTAATGTGCTCATTTCATGAGTCTTGGAAAATGTCAATTTAATGTCACAATATTTTACTTTATTTTCCTCTAGAGGCACCTGCACTATTTAATCCCATCAACAAATAAATATAAACGAAGTAAAAACCCATCGTGAATTCCAGGAAAATAAAATATCTTTCAGCCATTACCCATGCTGTCTCGATTCTTCAGTATGACCATGCTTCCTTTTAAGAGTATCTGTATGACAGCGAACTAGCCCCCTCCGTAGGGCTGTCTGTCCTCTCTTCTTCCTGTGAAGAGATGGGTTACATTTGCAGAGCCCCATGAAGGGGAGCATGACCATTTGATGATTTGGGAGCAGACATAAGATTTATTGCTTTCAGATTTCACTGCATAGAAACCTTCAGGCAAGTTTTCTTGAGTTTCATTCTTTTTCTCTCAGATTTGGATAGAGGTAAACAGGCCACATAAGAATGGAGAAACAAATAAACAAAAACCAATATCTTGCTGCTTACAATGCAAAGCCATTACTCGTGTAGTTTAAATGTTAACACAAAAAGTTCTACTATTTGAAGATATTATTCATCTGGCAGTCAGTGGTGTTAGCAGTACAGAGAACAATCTTGAAGCAAACATAAAGAAACTACAGCATAGAGTCTAAAACCATGTGAAACATTTTGAGCAAATAAAAAAAAGGAGGGCTCTGAGTAATCATGGATTTCAGACAAATCTCTCTCTCTCTCTCTCTCTCTCTCTCTCTCTCTCTCTCTCTCTCTCCCTTTCTTTGTATAAATAAGTCCCAAATGGTTTAAGTAATGAACTGGGACAGAGTTATGCTGATTTTCTTCATTTCATATAAAATTTAAAATTTAACTGAGTGTGATAAATTTCTAAGTAAGCACTAAACAGTGAACACAGTCATAGAACAAGTGATTTCATTTTAGAAGTTTGAAGTAGAAGACACTGGACATACATGAAGACACATTCCAAAGATCAACTTAAATGGCAGAGAGCTAGAGGTACTACTCTCAGAAGACTGAGAATACTGAGAAGGAAATAGAAAGGTAAAAGAATATTTAGATAAATGTTGATGGAACCATCCCATGATAAAACAGAAAAACAAACGCAAGAGGTGTGTGAGTGACAGATCCTAGAGAAAAGCATTGCAGATTGTACATAAATGACCACACAGTCCAAGGTGAGCAGTCTGACTCTATCTACCCCAGCATTTCTTTTAAAACACATTTCATCCTAGAAATGTTTCCCCTTTTCTTCCTTTTATCAATAATTCCAGTTACTGTCTTTAGGGTCCTACTTATCTGAGGAATCTAGTTTATTAAAGTCATTTTTAAGTGATTTCTAGGAGTCACCTATTGAGTGCAGTAACTTTATCAACTATAATGTTTTCCTGTATAGTTAAGGGATGGCATGCATGCTCTTTATCGGACTTTTCATTTGTTCAGGCATATTTGTACTTCATAGTTACTGGCTACCCTTTTGTTCAAACCGTGACAAGAAAAATATACTGAGAAGCAACTGAAGTTAGGGCTAAAATTTATGGGCCCCAGTACTTAACTGCAGAAGTATTAAAATTACTATGGTACACATGGGGACGCATCAAGCCAGGATTTACTATCATCGAAATCACCCAGTGTAGCTGAGTCCATTACAAAACCCAACATCGTAAAGGAGACTGCAATATGGGGACAACATGCTGGGAAAGTATTTCAAGAAGTAAAGCCTCGGAGGACTTTATGACTTTGGTAATGCCTGTCATTTAATACAGTTTATAAAAATTCGCTTATTAAATTTTCTAGGGCAAACTAACACATCTTCCCCCTTATATATTTTTTTCCCACAGTGTTGCTGACAGTGGTTTCAAACAGCTGCAGGTGCAGTCTTCCTGTACCTCCCTCCCCCACTTTATGACAATACATGTTGTTCAGAAATTTTCAGTTCGGCTATAAACAATCTACTTTATCAACAACATGCTTTTGCACTTTTTGAAATGGTGCTTTGAGGCAGATAAATGAAAATAAGGATGGCAGAATGCCAATAAAAATTCTGCAAACTGTGCCTTCCATGGAGTACTGAAGAAAGCAGCCGAGCTTTTTATTTCTTACAGTTGATTCTGAAATCCGTGTCTTTCCCTACAATAGTTGCTTTATTTTTGTTGTCTGTTTGTTCTAATCTTGGCTGACACTTAGTAACAGCTCACACACTTTTAATCAATACTGAAAAGAGAGGGAGTCTGCTATTTTTTCAACTGCTGTGAGTGTCCAAAGTGTGAATAAAGGTTGGATTCTGAAATTTAGAATGGACAGAACATTAAAAGAATCATTTGTTTCTGCTCCAAACCAAGTACTTTAATACATGCACCCTGAAATCTAAATTTAGGTCTCTCCAACTCTAAACAATTTTACATGAAAGACTATTTTATAGATACATATATTCATTCACAATGCTTTTGTGTTGTTTTACAAATTTAACTTTAAAAAAAATCTTCTCAATTGAATAATAACTAAATTCATTTTAATCACATCTCATTATGCATTATGAGAGAAAACAGGCTGAAATTGAGTTTCTTAGTTTCATATTGGTTTGGATTATGAGAACTTCAAATTCCAGTTTAGTTTTCTGTAAATAAGCTTGATTTTTATGCTCAGTAATTAAAACCTTGTTAACACTTACTAGTTTAGAAATACCCAGTTATAAAGTACACTTGCACATTGTGGGGTTTCAATTCCAAAACAAGCTCTTTGAGGGTCCTTCTCAGTAATTGATATTTTTATTGAGTTTGTGGTCAAGTCATGTATATCCACAATCAAAAGTCCTCTAAAAAACAACACTTTTTTCATTTTCAAGTATAATTAAAATTATTTTTAATAAACTATGAAAATTAAAAGTAGGTCAGGTTATAAAGGTACAACATTTAAAAAATTGTTTTTAAGTAGGCTCACTATAAGTACTTGCACATAGTAAAAATAAATAGCATTGAATTTTATTTTATTTGTGTATATTTTTACATTATGTAAAATCATGACAAAATACTTTCTATATTTAGCAGCCCGATTAAATGTCTATTTGCTTTTGGTTACAAATGCATTCCAAAATTATTTGGTATTTTATGACACAGTGACATTAACTTGGAATTCAATATGGTAAAAACTAGGATGCTGACATATTTGTCCTGTTTTCATCAGCAATTTTCTCACCACAGGGAATTTCCGGAAATTCAAATATTCTCAAGTACTGATAAATGACTAATAGCATATAAATACATATATAAGGTTTACACATATATATGTTTTACATAACAAGTTTAGACATTATTATAGAGTAATGCAATGCAAGAAATTGAATATTAATAAAGTTTATGTATTTACACATTTTACATTAGGACTCTCAAGTTGAGACAGTAGTATCATAAAATGAGTATATGTTAGAAAAATGTTCAGTGCTGATGAATCATTTTGAGCACCATATTCGCGACATTTCAAAGATAAAGCAAATTTGGACACATTGCTCTGACATGGATGCTCCCACTCGGCATCCAAGTCCGACTTGGAACACAGCCACCTCACTTTGTACTTGAGTACAGAGAGCAAGCAAGTTCTGGGAAAGCATAAACAGTGGGCTGAATTTCTCACCCCTGTGAGAAGCAGAATTAAGGCTGAATTCCACACATACACATACAACAAAAGGATTAACATGGGGAAATAGGACTTTTCTGGATAGCAAATGACATTTTCTTGGCTGTGTCATAGCTTCAGTTACCCCTAATTCTTTAAATCCACATCTTCCTCTGCTCCTACAACATTCTCCAAGAGCTTCTGGGGATGGTTTTCTTTTCCTCCAGCCACATCATCTTATGTAACAACCAAGTGATTTCAGAGAGGCTGTAGAATTTCATCATGGCAATAGAAGGAGTTGGCTGATCGGACAGTGGTGTGACATTTGTCATACACCTCTAATCCTGACCCCAGTGGTGTGACATTTGCCACAGACCTCTAATCCTGACCCTTCTGTGTGCTAGAATCCTTTCCTAGATGTGCTCAGCTTGTATTGTTATCAATCTGGGTAAAATCCCTCCATATTGAAGAGCCAAGTGACTTCTCTCTTCTTGTAAGCCTTAAAAAAAAAAAAAAAAAGCCCTCACATCATGTGGACAGTGTGCTAGCATCAGGGAGAAACTAATTAAAGCAGGAGTCATCCAGGAGCTAACAGAGAGGTGCTTCCCCCTGGAAGAGAAAGAGAAAATAGATCCTGATGAAGGCTTTAGTCAATTCTTGTATCTATGGCACCGTGTAACACAGTGACATAAATGTGTTCATATTAGGCACATAGAACAGGACAAGCCATGGCATACCATCAGTCCATTAAAACTTACACTGGGCTGAATACATTAAAATAATTTCATCATCAGAAAAATCTCTGTGGTGCACAACTATTCTCCATGTTTAGGTGAGGAAAGTGGTCCTTCTAACCCCTCCATCACTCCAGGCTTTAGGTTGCTTCTCTGTGCATTTACATGCAAATGCAGCACTCCATATTTCACAGATTCTAATTCCCAAACACATTTGTACAAGATACATTTTATTGAGATAGTGTTTTCTAATGTGTCTCTTGAGTAGGAATCTCTGTGGTGTAATGTTCATGAACAACACAGATTATTAAAGAGACACTGAGCACAGCGAGTCAATTGACAAATTCAAGATGGCAGCAACTTTCAGACTCATCTACACACTGAATTTGTCCTCTCTTCTAGGGCGTGGCCACACTCTATTTAGATAGCTTAAGTAGCAAATTCAGTATCTGATGTGTTTATTTAAACTCTCAACATCTTATCCAAAAGTCTAAAAGAGGAACTAACAGTTCCTATTTCCTCAATTCTGTGCTTTTTAACATGGAAAAACTGAGGCAATATTTTGAAAATATACCTATGCAGGTCCCCAAGATGACTACTACTGAAAGAAGCAGACACAATAGCACCATTAGAAATAGTTGACTTTTTAACTTTCAGAAAAATCTCTATGTTATTATTAAATACTTAAAATGTAAGTATTTTGCAAGGAAAAACTGCCATGGATATGTATCACTTAATATGGAATTGGATGTCCATGGCACTGATCAGATACACAGAGTTGATGAAGAAACTATACTAATACAGTTCAAGTAAGTGACTTTAGTAATGTTATGAAGATCCGCAGAGGAAGTAGGCTGAGGAAGAGCACTTTCCACAGGCAGAAGTTACTTAGAGACCTTTGAACATGTCTAGTGCCTTGGTTTGAGTTTCCTCTACCCAGCAGTTGGACCTTGACCCTCATGTACCATAGACTATCATGTTCTGCTTCTATTGCCTACGCATTCTCTCCTAGGTGTATAAAGCACATCTAGGAGAAAGGAAAGAAACACTGAACTTAGAGAGTCATAAATGACCTCACTGTAGAGAAGTTACAGTGCAAGGGACAAACCAGCCAGAGCCAGGCAAGCTAATCAGCATGGGGCCTGGGAGGTCCTCTCCTCCCACCTGCATGTGGCACACCCACCGGCATTCGCTGGGCTTAAGCGTTCATATCAAGGGGCGGCAAACCCCTGGGCAGAGACTCACCGTATACACACCAGATATGGAAAATGTATGAGGAAAAAAGATTAACTGACAAAAAGTTAATTAAAACTGCTCTCGTCATGAGGTCGAATTTAACAATTACTTTTAAAAATGCAGTGTGACACAGTGCGGCACTGCAGCTCAATTAATCATGGATGCGGAGAGGGATGTTTAATTTTTGTGTGCATGAGAAAAACACTCAACAGATTTGACAATTAGAGCAGGGCAACAGCAGTGCATGTCACAGTGCAAGCCGTGTTTCCCCAGTGGGTTTTTAGGAGGGAGCTAAGCAGATGTGCTCAAATATTTACAAATGCACAATATTCACACGCTCTTCAGCTGCCCACCCTGCTGATTTCACAAGAAATCGCTTTCAATATGGAGACCGTGGTGGGAGCTGGGCACTCTTTGTCTCTTACAACACAATTTATGCCCCACAACCAATAGCTGTACTGCTTCCTACCCAAGCAGAGCAAACACTGACTACACTAGAAGAGCAAAAAAAAAAAAAAAAAAAAGGCCAACCAGTGACAACAGTGGTTCCCATTTATTAATTACATCATCTGGAAAAAGCTGATATCTTTTTCCAGACAAGAGGAGGACTACCCAATGATTAAGACCACCCATACAAAATTGACCCCAGAACGCATGCCCTTAAAATGTAGGGATACTCCAATGTGCCTATGGGAAAGTTCTGTGTGAGAAAGGTACATGTTCAGATCTCTCACCTCAGGGAGAACCTTTCCATGGGTCAGTTGGAATAGTACCTTTGGTAGTTCTGTAATACTATCTCAAAGAAGAATACAGCCAAGACAGACACAGTGCCTCTGGCCTGCTTTCTCCAGCTCTATTAGACTATAGAGATTTTTGCCTCTCTTCTGGATCCATGTCTAGTGCCAAGCATGCTTTAAATATTTTAAACTTTTTTCTGAATATTGTTTATTATTTATGATGTTTGAAGCAGAAAATAGGGGAAAAAGAAAGCCTCTCCAACATTTATTTCTCATGTTCCCAAAGATTCCAAACAGCCAAGAGAAACATCAGATGGCTTCATCCTAGATCACGTGCCCTGAGTGTCACACACAGCATTCTGAAGATGAGATTTCTTTTCAAGAACCCATGTTTTTGCTGCTGCTTAGAATGGAACATGGAGAGGGGAAAACAAAAGTTTCTTGAAGTCGATTGTTTTCTACCTATCACAGAGATAGGCAAAGAGATCAAGAGTCTTGGCTTAAATAAGATCATATTATTAAAAACTTCACTCAAAAGTCAACATTTCCTGTAGGGGCATGGCTCAGTGTCTGATAGTGTTTGCTGTGAGATCCTGAGTACCTGAGTTCAAGTCCCCAGCATGCTGATACAAAGCTGGACAAGACTGCATGCACCTGTAACATCTGCATTAAGACAATGGGATAACCCAGCTCCTGAGAGCTCAACAGCCAGTCATCTTAGCGGAAATGGCAAGGGTCTTCTTTAGCAAGGAGCCATGTTGCAAAGAAGTAAGGTGGAGAGCAACAAAGGAAGACACCAGACATCCTACCCTGGTCTCTGTGTGTGTTTGCATGGGCATGCACATCTGAGCACTCACATGTATTCACCACACACAAATCTACCAAACATACCACAAACACACACGAGAAAGATATAATGAAAAAAAAGATATAGAGAGAAATAGAGAGACATAGAGAAATAACTTCACCAAACCACAAGGAAGTTTCTTCATCTATGTTCAGCCTTATTTGTAATAGCTAAAAACTGGAAACAACCCAGATGTCCCTCAACCGAGGAATGGATTAAAAAACTGTGGTACATCTACACAATGAATACTACTCAGCCATCATAAACAATGAAATCATGCAATTTTCAGCCAAATGAATGGAACTAGAAAAGCTCATACTGAGTGAGCTAACCCAGACTCAGAAAAATGCACATGGCATCTACTCACTTATAATTGAATTTTAGACATACAGTACAAGATATCTATCCTACAACCAACATACCAAAAAAGAACAGGAATGAATATTAGCCCTCTGTCAGATGTGGGGTTGGTGAAGATTTTCTCCCAGTCTGTAGGCTGCCGTTTTGTTTGAATGACAGTGACTTTTGCCTTACAGAAGCTTTTCAGCTTCATGAGGTCCCATTTATTGATTGTTGGTTTCAGGTCCTGAGCTGTTGGTGTTCTGTTCAGGAAGTTGTCACCTGTGTCAATGAGTTCGAGGGTTTTTCCCACTTTTTCTTCTAGTAGATTTAGTGTGACCGGCCTTATGTTAAAGTCTTTGATCCACTTGGACTTAAGTTTTGTACAAGGTGATAAGTATAGGTCTAATTTCATTATTTTACAAGTGGACATCCAGTTGGACCAGCACCATTTGTTGAAGATGCTGTAGTTCTTCCATTGTGCCGTTTTGGCTTCTTTGTCAAAAATTAGGTGGCCATAAGTGTGTAGGTCTATTTCTGAATCTTTAATTCGATTTCATTGATCTACTGGTCTGTTTCTATAGCAATACCATGCTGTTTTTACTACTATTGCTCTGTAACACAGCTTGAAATCTGGGATGGTGATACCTCCAGATGTTTTTTTATTGTACAGGATTAATTTAGCTATTCTGGGCTTTTTGTTGTTCCATATGAAATCGAGAATAGCTCTTTCCAAGTCTATAAAAAATTGTGTTGGTATTTTGATAGGTATTGCATTGAATCTATATATTGCTTTTGGTAGGATGGCCATTTTTATTATGTTGATCCTACCTATCCATGAGCATGGGAGATCTTTCCATCTTCTAAAGGCCTCTTCCATTTCTTTCTTCAAGGGCTTGAAGTTCTTGTTGTACTGATCCTTTACTTGCTTGGTTGGAGTTACCCCCAGGTATTTTAGGTTGTTTGTGGCTATTGTGAAGGGGGTTGTTTCTCTTATTTCTTTCTCAGCCCATTTGTTTGTTATATAAAGAAGGGCTTCTGATTTTTTGAATTAATTTTGTATCCAGCCACTTTGCTGAAGGTGTTTATCAGCTGTAAGGGTTCTCTGGTGGAATTTTTGGGGTCACTTATGTATACTATCATATCATCTGCAAATAGGGATAATTTGACTTCTTCGTTTCCAATGTTTATCCCCTTGATCTCCTTTAGTTGACTTATTGATCTAGCAAGAACTTCAAGTACTATATTGAAAAGATATGGTAAAAGTGGACATCCTTGTCTTGTCCCTGAGTTTAGAGGAAATGCTTCAAGTTTCTCTCCATTTAATTTGATGTTGGCCACTGGCCTGCTGTATATTGCCTTTATTATTTCTAGGTACGGTCCTTGTATGCCCGTTCTCTCCAGAACTTTTAGCATGAAGGGGTGTTGGATTTTGTCAAATGCTTTTTCTGCATCTAGCGAGATTATCATGTGGTTTTTTTCTTTCATCTTGTTTATATGGTGAATGATTTTGATAGACTTTCGTATGTTGAACCATCCCTGCATTCCTGGGATGAAGCCTACTTGATCATGGTGTATGATAATTTTGATGTGTTCTTGAATTCAGTTTGTTAGTATTTTATTAAGTATTTTTGCATCTATGTTCATGAGGGAGATTGGTCTGCAATTCTCTTTCTTTGTTGGGTCTTGGTGTGGTTTAGGAATCAGGGTGACTGTGGCCTCATAGAATGAGTTTGGCAATGTTCTTTCAGATTCTATTTTGTGGAAGAGTTTGAAAAATATTGTTGTTAGCTCCTCTTTGAAGTTCCGGTAGAATTCCGTGATAAAACCATCAGGCCCTGGGCTTTTTATGGTTGGGAGATTTTTAATGACTGTTTCTATTTTCTTAGGGGTTTTAGGGCTGTTTAATCTGTTCATCTGATCTCGATTTAGCTTTGTTAGGTGGAATCTATCAAGAAAATTGTCCATTTCACTTAAGTTTTCAAATTTGGTGGAGTATAGATTTTTCAAGTATGATCCAAATATTCTCTGGATTTCCTCAATGTCTGTTGTTATGTCTCCCTTTTCATTTCTGATTTTGTTGATTTGTGTTTTCTCTCTCTGTCTTTTAGTTAATTTGGCTAAGGGTCTGTCTATTTTGTTGATTTTCTCAAAGAACCAACTCTTGGTTTCATTGATTCTTTGTGTAGTTCTTTTTGTTTCTAAGTTGTTGATTTCAGCCCTAAGTTTGACGATCTCCTGCCTTCTTCTCCTCTTGGGAGTGTTTGCTTCGTTTTTTTTCCAATTCACCCAGTTTAGCTGTTAATTCGCTAATATGAGCTGTCACAATTTTCTTTTTGAAGGCGCTTAGTGCTATGAACTTTCCTCGTAGCACAGCTTTCATTGGGTCCTATATTTTGGGTATGTTGTGTCTTCATTTTCACTGGATTTTAAGAAGTCTTTGATTTCCTTCTTTATTTCTTCCCAGACCCAGTGGTCCTCTAGTAAAGAGATGTTCAATTTTCATGTGTGTGTAGACTTTCTGTTGATTCTTTTGCTATTGAAGTCCAGCTTTATTCCATGGTGGTCTGATAAGATACAAGGGGTTATTTCAATTTTCCTTTATCTGTTGAGGCTATCTTTGTGTCCAACTATATGGTTGATTTTGGAGAAAGTTCCATGAGGTGCTGAGAATAAGATGTATTCTTTTGTATTTGGGTGAAATGTTCTGTAGATACTTGTTAGGTCCATTTGGTTCATGATCTCTGTTAGACTCATTATTTCTCTGTCTGGCTTCTGTCTTGATGATCTGTCCATAGTTGTAAGTGGGGTGTTGAAGTCTCCCACTATTAAAGTGTTTGGATCGATGTGCGATTTAAGTTTTAGAAGCGTTTCTTTTATATATGTAGGTGTGTTTGTATTTGGGGCATAGATATTCCTTATTGAGATGTCCTCTTGGTGGATATTTCCTTTAACAAGTATGTAATGCCCTTCTCTGTCTTTTTTTATTAATCAATTGGAAGTCTATTTTGTTTGATATTAGGGTGGCTACTCCAGCTTGTTTCTAGGTCCATTTGCCTGGAAAATCTTTTCCCAGCCCTTTACTCTGAGATAGTTTTTATATTCAATAGTGAGATGTGTTTCTTGTATGCAGCAAAAAGATGGGTCTTGTTTACGGATCCAGTCTGTAAGTCTGTGTCTTTTTATTGGGGGGTGGAGTCCATTGATGTTGATGGATATTAGTGTCCAGGGGTTGTTATTTCCCATTATTTTGGTATAGCTGGTTGTCTTGCATTTCTTTTTGTTTAGTGGCTGTGGGGGTTTCTATTTCCTCTGTTTTCTTGGGTGTAGTTATCTTCTCTGTGTTGGAATTTTCCTTCTAGGATCTTCTGTAGGGCTGGTTTTGTGGGGAGGTATTGTTTGAATTTGATTTTGTCATGGGATATCTTGTTTTCTCCATCTATGTTGATAGAGAGTTTTGCTGGGTATAGTAGTCTGGCTGGGCACCTATGTTCTCTCAGGGCTTGTAGGACATCTGTCTAGGCCCTTCTAGCTTTTAGAGTTTCTGAGGAGAAGTCAGGTGTAATTATGATGGTTCTGCCATTGTATGTGACTTGGCCTTTTTCTCTTACACCTTTTAATATCCTTTCTTTGTTCTCTACATTTGGAGTTTCTATTATTATGTGGCGAGAAGAGTTTCTTTTCTGATCTAATCTGTTTGGTGTTCTGTAAGCCTCTTGGATTTTTACTGGCATCTCTTTCTTTAGGTTTGGGAAGTTTTCTTCCATGATTTTGTTGAAGATATTTCCTGGACCATGGAGTCGGGAGTCTTCTCTTTCCTCTATGCCTATAATTATTAGGTTCTGTCTTTTCATTGAGTCCTCGATTTCTTGGATATTGTGGGTGAGAGATTTTTTAGCTTTCTCATTTTCTTTGGATGTTGTATTGATTTCTTCCATCGAATCTTCCATGCCTGAGATCCTGTCTTCCATTTCTTGAATCCTATTTTTGGTACTCAAATCCATAGTTCCTGTTCTCTTCCCTTGATTCTCCATTTCCATTTTTAACTCTGACTGTGTTTTCTTTATTGTTTCCATTTCCATTTTCATTTCTTGAGTGATGTTATTGGTTTTGTGCATTTCCTGCTCTAGTTTGCTTGTTTTGCCTGGAAGTCTTTTATTGCCCTCTCTTTTTCTTGTTCAAGTTGACTCACCTTGTTCTGAAGTTCTCTAATGGTGTTTTCCTTCGCTTTTGTATGTGTAATTGTGGCAACTTTGAATTCCTTCATAGATTTAAGTTCTTCTTGAAGGGACTCTCTCACTTTCCATAATGTAGAATTGTCATCGTTTTCATGTGTTTCAGCTGTGGTGAGGTGGTTCAGGCTGGATGAAATAGCATTGCTTTCTTTTTTTTGGAGTCATTTTGCTCTGTTTTTTCTTTGTCTGGGGCCTCTGGCCATGTGGAATTTTTTTAGCTGTCTTCTGGATTTGGGTCCAAAGAGGGCGCTTTGGTGTAGGAGTTGAATTGCCTTACTCCACCCCTGTAAGGTGAGTCATTCAGCCCCGCCTCCTAGGTGGAGACTTAACTAATCCAGGGGGTGGAGCTATGTACAAGTAAGCTCTGGTTCGCCAAAAGGGCTGGTACTAGTAAAAAAGTCTGATATACAACAGTTTCAAATACCTCACAGTTTAGTTTGCATGGGGTTGGCTTCTGTGGTGGGTAAATCTGTCTTCACTCCCAATAGCCTTGCCACTCCCACAGCCTGGAAACTGGCCAGTGATGTCACCGCAGTGGTTTGCAATCTGCAGCCTGAAGGCACTTTGCAGCCAAGCTGCACTCACTTCCAAGGGTCGGAACCTTTCACCAGATAGCTTGATCCTTTGTGCGAGACCTCAGGGTGCCCAGCAGGGAGGAGATTATCTCTGCATGGGGTCTGAATCTGCCCTCTGGGTATTAGATTGGAACTTACCCAGCATGTCTCTCCTGGTGGGGGAGGGGGATCCCGATTCCCGGATTCAGAGGCTTCCTTACCTGTCTGAGAGTTGGAGGGAGCGTCCTGCCCAGGGATCCCCAGTGGTCCCAGGGTAGTTGGGTGAGATCCAGAGGGGTCGAGCCATTTGTACAATGTCCTGCAACACTCGCCACCCTGTGACTGTTAGCCCTGAAGTCAAAATATGCCCACCTAGGCCACTGGCATCTTGGATCCCCCGTACCACAGTTTTTTAATCCATTCTTCAGTTGAGGGACATCTGGGTTGTTTCCAGTTTCTAGCTATT
Organism: Lophiomys imhausi; assembly: GCA_907164525.1. NCBI lineage: Eukaryota > Metazoa > Chordata > Mammalia > Rodentia > Muridae > Lophiomys > Lophiomys imhausi. Next base: position 7,266,665 of record CAJQZJ010010085.1, on the reverse strand, counting down.
ACAAATAAGGCTGCTATGAACATAGATGAGGAAACTTCCTTATGATTCCATGAGGGGTCATTTGGATGTATACCCAAAAGTGGTATGGCTGGGTCTTGAGGCAGAGCTATTCCAAGTTTTCTAAGATATCGCCATACTGACCTCCATAGTGGTTGCACAAGCCTGCACTCCCACCAGCAATGGAGGAGGGTTCCTCTTTCTCCACACCCTCCCCAGCATGTGCTGTCATTTGAGCTTTTGATCTTAGTCATTCTGACAGGTGTGAGATGATATCTCAGAGTAGTCTTGAGTTGCATTTCTCTGATGATTAAGGATGTTGAGCATTTCTTCAGGTGTCTCTCAGTCATTAGGGATTCCTCCTTTGTGAATTCTCTGTTTAGCTCCATGCCCCATTTTTTTGATTGCATTATTTGGTTTCTTAGCATTTAATTTCTTGAGTTCTTTGTAGATTTTGGATATTAGCCCTCTGTCAGATGTGGAGTTGGTGAAGATTTTCTCCCAGTCTGTAGGCAGCTGTTTTGTTTGAATGACAGTGTCTTTTGCCTTACAGAAGCTTTTCAATTTCATGAGGTCCCATTTTTTGATTGTTGGTCTCATGTCCTGAGCTGTTGATGTTCTGTTCAGGAAGTTGTCACCTGTGCCAATGAGTGGGTTTTTCCCACTTTTTCTTCTAGTAGATTTAGTGTGACCAGCCTTATGTTAAGGTCTTTGAGCCACATGGACTTAAATCTTGTACAAGGTGATAAGTATGGGTCTAATTTCATTCTTTTACAAGTGGACATCCAGTTGGATCAGCACCATTTGTTGACGATGCTGTCCCTTTTCCATTGTGCCATTTTGGCTTCTTTGCCAAAAATTAGGTGGCCATAAGTATTTGGGTCTATTTCTGGGTCTTCAATTCGATTCCATTGATCCACTGGTCTGTTTCTATACCAGTACCATGCTGTTTTTACAACTATTGCTCTGTAGTACAGCTTGAAATCTGGGATGGTGATATCTCCAGATGTATTTTTTATTGTACAGGATTGATTTAGCTTTTCTGGGTTTTTTGTTGTTCCATATAAATTGAGAATAGCTCTTTCCAGGTCTCTAAAGAATTGTGTTCGTATTTTGATAGGAATTGCATTGAATCTATATATTGCTTTTGGTAGAATGGCCATTTTTATTATGTTGATCCTACCTATCCATGAGCATGGGAAATCTTTCCATTTTCTAAAGGCCTCTTCCATTTCTTTCTTCAAGGGCTTGAAGTTCTTGTTGTACAGGTCCTTTACTTGCTTGGTTAGAGTTACCCCCAGGTATTTTAGGTTGTTTGTGGCTATTGTGAAGGGGGTTGTTTCCCTTATTTCTTTCTCAGCCCATTTGTTTGTTGTATAAAGAAGGGCTTCTGATTGTTGTGTGTGCATATTCTTAAGAAAGTAAGGAGAAGCACAAAAAGTTGATCTTTATACAAGTAAAATTAGAAAATAATGAGAAATATCTTTATGATGGAGGCTGATTTTATGAAAAGTCATAGAAGTTTTAACCTACTTCTGTTTAGAATATTTTTTAACTAGTTTAAGGTAATTTGAGGGTTAAAATTATTATTCCAAATTAACCAAAAATTTATGCTAGTAGTGTTAAAACATTTATTACTTTAGCAAATACTCTTTAATATTACAAAATCTTGTTGATTTGTTCTTAGGGAAAATTTTAAAATATTTCTTCTGTTTCCACAGTCATTATACTGCAATGATATGTTATACTAAAATACTGCTAATTTAAAAATATTTAACTGTTCTCCCATGTGATTTGTGATTTATGATTTTTTGCTTTGATATTGAATATTTGAAAATCCATCAAGTTGTTTTGTTATGTTGGATAATGAAGTTCTTGAAGATTTCCAGAAAACAAAAGTTATATCAAAATGTGAAAAAAAAAACCAACTAAATTAAATTCCAAAACCCATTAATTGAAGCACTTGTGTTAGCTTAGCAGACCAGGCTACTGGAAAGAGGAGCCATTAATATGTGTATGTACTCTGGCTCCATGCAGCTAGTTTTACTCTTTTCACTGAAATATTTTGCCAAAAGAATGTGTGTGTGTGTGTGTGTGTGTGTGTGTGTGTGTGTGTGTGTGTGATATTAATAGTTTAGGGTAATTCTGGAGTTAAGATTATTACTCTAAAATAACCAAATATTTCTGGTAATAGTATTAAAGCTTTTATTAGTCCAGCAAATACACTTTAATATTACAAAATCTTGTTGATTTTTTATATCTTGTTGATATATCAAAATCTTGTTGATAATACATATGTATATGATCATATATATGTGTAACCAAACTTTTAAATTATTATTTAACACTTTGTTCATTACTAAATTCACTTATAACAAACACCAACAATTTCTTAACTATTAATCCTATAAATTCCTACAACCCCTTTAACCTATCCACTAAACCTATTGATAATTATTTTTCTAACCTTTTAGAATGATACAGTCTCTGGGGCAGGTCCTCAGTCATCAGGAACACAGTCTTTGTTGTAGATTCTTTAACTCACTTAGCAGTCCTTCTTCTGGATCTCTCAGATGCAGGTTCGTCAGGGTAGTTGGTTATTGCAGTCTCACCTTAAATAAGGCTTCATGCTTTCTTCTCTGTGGGAGACCCCAGCCCCTTCGCATCAGCAACTCTGCTGCTCTACTTCAGAGTCCTTAAAGCCAGGCACAGTTTCCTTTAGGCCACTGTTCAGACAGATCAAACCCCTCTAGGCAAAAGCTGAGCCACAGGGTTTAGTTCTTGGCCTTTTGGTGTCTTGCTCAGGCTTTCTTTGCTCACCAGCTTCTTTCTGCTTCAGGGAAGTCTGGCCATCAAATGATGGCCAGCACTTTTTTCAGCAGGAATCTTGGAGCTCTCTAGCATCAGGGGCCTCTTCCTTTCTTTTTCTGGGCTCCATGCACTGTCCTTAAATAGGAGGAACTCTGTTTCAGCTTAATTTGGGCTCCGCCCACTTAGCAGCTGAAAACAATGTCAGGCCAGATACTTTGTTTCTTCAAGTCCATTAAGTCTTTCCTGTTTTCCTGACTTCAACCTTGTTTTTCAGTCTATTGAGTCTTTCCTGTTTTTCCTGACTTCAACCTTGTTTTTCAGTCTATTAAGTCTCCTGTTTGTTTCCTGTTTTTAGTCCACATGCTGATAATGTTCTTCATGCCCCGAATTAAGAGACAGTATCAGAAACCCCTATTTATTTTCTAAATCTAATTTATCTAACCCCTACATATATGAGATTGAATGTTTGTTTATAATTGAATTAATTTTGTGGATTTTTTTTAGAAAAAGTAATTGAAGTATTAATCTTTTGAAACATTTTGGCTTAAGACTAAATTAGTTGATAAAACTAATGGCATTTTCTTTCTAAATCAGATACTTCCCTGGCATATTGCAACAGTGCTTTTCTCTTTGAAACATGCTTATTTAATAGTAAGATTTTGTCCTTTCTCCTAAGCATATGCTCTCTGTTTAAAATTAAATGCCTGACGTACATCATAAAAAGAGGAAATGAAATGAAGTTTAAGAGAAGTAAAAACTTTCCCCAAACTAGTAGGCTTTTTGAAATTGATTTTAGGATACTGAACAACTAAAGTAGTAGCAGGCTAAAATGACAGGCATGGTGTTCTGTGTCTACAATTTCACTAAATAAGTACTGGGTGAGATTGGCTGTGGCGTTTCAAAATGAAAGGGTCAGTTCATAATTCACTTGAGGTTATGATTCATCATAAAGCATTTGAAATTAGAAGCAAAAGCATTAGCTTTATTATCCTTAGAACACTGTGTATGCAAGTATCATGCAATGTCTAAAGCAAGAGAAGCCAGTATTACCCACAGGAATAGTGGGTTCACCTATTACGTAACACGTGCTCTCAGCTGCATCACTGGTATTCTGCTAGTTGCTCTGATTCTTGTGATGATATTGCATTCTGTCGTAATGCTAATGATTAACAATGAAATGTCCTCTTTAAGCATTCCAGCTCAGTGCTCCATTTTGGAGCTGTGTCATATTCATGAAATCAAGTGACATAGTGTGATTGTTTGCCACTTTCATAGCTTTCGTTCAACCCCTGGACAGATCATTTTCAATTCACCATCTTTTGTTTGTGTTGAAACATTCTGCATCTCTCGACACTTCTGCAGAATACCTGTTATAATGTTTCTCTCTTCACCTCTCCCATACCCCAGAGTTCACACCTCCGGGAATTATCATGTTACAAGTAAACAAATATGTTCTATCTACCAGTTTGCAAAAGTGGGCAAAACAAGTTTTTTTACCACTACTCAACATACACTGTAAATACATCTCATGCATGCTTATTAAGTTTTAATTGAAACATTGAATCTGAGACTGTGTTACTATCAAATTCATGGACACTGCTAATTCCTCATACACTTTGTTTGAAAACCCACCACCGTTCTTTGTATTAAACAGATATTGATGACTCACAATAATAACCTAAAGATTTTATCAGTTTAAAAAAAAGATAAAAGTGAAAAAAAATAGTCAGATTTAAAGAGGTCCAAATACAGACTAGTAAAAATACAATTTCCCCCCAAAACACCATTTTCTGAAGTGAGATTATTTCTGGTGGAGGAAATGGTGTGTCTGCCCTGGCATCAGCTTCTGGGTATGGAATGCACAGATAAAAATTCTTTCTTTACCTAACCTGGACTCAGATTTAAGACAGCTAATAGGAAATTCAATTTGTCAAGAATCTCCATTACTGAATTTCCTTTAAGTTTATGGAGTCTGATGTTTAGGGCAGGTGAAGTCAGCTGTGTGACCCTGACTGAGCCAGGACGCATAGATCAACCACTGACCAAGATCAGTTGGTGAAGCCTAGCAGTGAGAGAGCTTTAACAGTCACCAAAATAGAAGGGATACTCTAAAAATATGTCTTTACTGAGAGAAATTTCCGTGGAACCGAAACCTGAAATGTTGCAGGATCTGTAGCAAGCAATTTATTACTATAATTTAATTCCAAGGAGAGTAGAGTGGGCAACAGATAACTATGCTCATGGAAAGCCTGAACACATAATGTCGGTGTATATCCTAAATTATAGACTGGCCCATGCCTGGCTAATTTTCTTCACCAATTTTTACATTTTAAACATGTTTTCAACTGAAATAGAGTTACATGACTTTACCCCTCTCTTTCTCCCCTCCAGTCGCTCCCAGGTATCTCTGCCCCATCCTGTCTTATTTGAAAACCTCTTTTTCTTTTATTATTATGTTGCACAGACACACAGATACCACACACATGCACATGTATATGTGCACAAACACATGCACCCACCGTTCTTACAGGCATGTATTTTCACTACTTTACTATATGTAAGTAGCATCCTTGTATGCTTAGCACGTGACTGGCATTGTGCTAAGTTCTAATCCATCATCATTATGTTATAAATTTAGACTTACATGTAATATCTTATATCTTCCAAATGTAAATATATGTCTCTATATGATGTATGCATGTAAAATAAATGGGGGTAGGAAGTCTTTCAAAATGTTGTTAAGTTTTTTCTCTTTAATTAATTTATTTATTCACTTTACATACCAGTCGAAGCCCCCTCTCTCCTTTCCAGTTCCCCCTCCCACCATCTGGCCCCATTTCCCCTTCCCATTCTTCTCAAAAAAGGGAAGAGGAAATGTTCTGTAACAGTTATGATATATGTTAGTAATATATTAGTAATACTCTCCATGTAGAAATGTATCTTCTAACAAAAAATGAAATGTCAGATGTCAACTTCGCTAATCACCATTTTATCCTCAGGGACAAGATTTTCCTCAGTAACAGAAATTTTAAATAACGTTGACACTCTTTTTTCTTAATTGCAATTTAATTTGCCTATAAAATATTAGAAATGAATGATTATGCATCAGCCACTGAACTTTATTTGGGAAGGATATTCAGTGTATTTCAGATATTTATTATGTTTGGTGCAGTGTGCAGAAAGGATTCAAAATGCTTAATATTTTAATGTCAGACCCTTTAAGCATTGATTCAAGGGCGTGTGCTAAGTGTTTGTGTGAACTTCTTGTCCTGCCTTCAGCATTTAGAGGGACCCTGTGCTCTACTCAAGGATTGTTCTCTTAGCATAATGGACAGTGTGGGACTAGACAACTAACATCTCATGTCTTTCACCCAAAGAAGGACTGTAGTGCAGGAAATTTCCACATCAGCTTGTACTTGCCTAATTTAAAATAATATTATCCATCAAGAAAAATCTAACGTGCCATGATGAATAAATTCCTTCTGTACTCACTTGCATGTCCTTCTGAATTGTTCATGTTATTAAACACTACTGCATTATCTCAAACAATTCATCACCACATGAGAATAAATTTCCCATGAGTACTAGCTATGAGCAGTGCTATGATTACTCACCAAGGAAAGCATTAACTCTCTTTAACATCCCCTCCCTGCAAGCCACAGAAGGCTTCCAACCAATGAAAGCATTTTTCAAGGGTGTGGTGAAGCATGACCAGACCCTCCCAACCACAGCATAGTGGTCTGTAAAGCTAAGTGAGGTGGGAGGAGAGATAATTACCATCAATATCCTCCCACATAGGAAACTATAAACCTATCACTCCTCTCTCATGTTCATTTTCGTGCTTATTCTTATATGTCAGGATGTTGTCTAGGAAAAGGTGTCTAGACAGAATGGAAAAGAGCCCTTTTCAGCGCATCTTGTAATAGTTGTAAAATATGTATTAAAATAGCTGATCTGGTTCTGCATAATAGAAACTTCTAGAAGGGGTTATTTCTCGAGGTGGAGCATTTCCCTCTTTTTCCAAAGAGATTCTTTACACATGGATCAATCCCGTGAAACCTAGGTCTCCTAAAGTCTCTTGGCAAATCTATCCTTACCATGCATAACAGAGCGATTCTGAGCAAAAGACTTAAACAGTCAAATCAGCCTCGTCCACAGAGTTGCTACTATGTTACTCTCTGCCAACAACAAAACTATGACCATTAGGTACTGCGTGGCTTTGTCAGAACTTTAGATTAAACCAAAGCCACAACATTTGTCTTTGTATGCAAGTATTCTGCTTACCACTGGAAAAAATTGCAGGGCTTGCTTCATGCAGCCATAACCCATATCTCGGGAGGTCCTGTGTGCACTGTCTTTGAGATGTCACATACATTGCGCCATTTAATCACCGTTACAAAACTGTGTGTATATGTTACAGTGCAAGAGAACAATGGCTTTAAGGACACAAAGTGTAGTAAGTTCACATCTACCATCTATTAAACACCTACTAAATGTCAGGCATTAACTTTGAGTATCCATTTGATCTTGTATTCATTCAGAAGCTATCACTGTTGTGGTCTCAGTGGAAAATAAGACTGAGATTATAGTCAGACAGAGGATTCAAACATACCTTCATTTCCCTAAATTAGTGTTCTTTTCAGAATAGAAGAGATGTTAACTTTTCTGTTTTTACAGAGAGCTCAGCTAACTGGAAGTACTTATTTCTTCCTTTGGACCACATTCTAAACTCATGTTTGTGAATTTGACACCTTTTGTTTCCAATGTTATTATTCTAGAGTTTACATTATGTATTTGGAATTTAAGATTATTACCAGAATTTTCCATAGCTAATAGTAATAACTTGCCTCAAAAAAAGCTAAATATTGTGTCTTCTAGTTGGTTTTCTTGTAGTCTTCTGAAATATATGGATTCTTTCAAAGCAGATTCAGCATCTAATAGCCTACAAACTAGGCTAAGTTTGATCTGTACATAGAATTAATTAAGTTAGCAAAATATTTAAAATATTAAGACAACACACCAAAAAAAATCAAGATATTTCATCAAAAATATGTACTGATATTTATTTTAAACTTTCCCAATGTTCTATAAGCATATCAACACGGAGTGCAAGGTCTCATCACCAACACTTGGTGGGAACTGATGAATTTTTGTCCCTATTTGGTGGGTCCTTTGCAATATTTGACACAATTTTTGTAGTGCTTTTATTTTTTGTTACTGAAATGCAACTACAACATTTTTTCCTTTCATTTTCTTCCCTTTGATCCTTCCCACATAATCTCTTGCTTTCTTTTAAATCCATGGCCTTTAGCTTCTTATTTCTTAACTTTTGTCTTGTGTGTGTGTGTGTGTGTGTGTGTGTGTGTGTGTGTGTGTTAATCTATAAATACAATAATCAATCCATATAACATTACTTGTATCTGCATCATTTCAGGGCTAATTCCTTGATACTGAATAGCCAATTGGGATATAGAAGAGAATTTCTCCAGCTCTCCTCATTCTTTAGCTGCCTATAGTTCCTTGTCTAGGGCTGGGCTCCATGAGATTTCCATCTTCTGTGCTAGCATGTCTGTTATTTTGGAAGAGGCATGGAAAGGTTATAAGAGCTAAAGGAACAGGATATCTACTATGAGACTGGTCTCCTAGAAATGTCAGGGGAGCTAAATCCATGGAGTCTCAACAACACAGCTGTCAAGAAAAAACCTGACACAATTTTAACCTTCTCTGATGTGTCCTCTAACCTAAGGCTGTTGGCTGCCTTATAAAGTCACATTTGGTCTATTATCTCTGTGATGTGTTTCCACCAAAGATATAAAATGAGGGATGCAGTGGGAGTGCTGAATTTGCTATTAAACTGATGATAGGATGTATATTCTCTATATGAAGACATATACTTTCCATACATTTATTTGACCTTAAATATTTCTCTATAAAGCTGAAGACCATGCCAAATATTTAATATAAAATATCCAGCCTACTCCCCAATTTTCTACTTGTCTCTCTCTCCTAAGTATTTTAATTACTAGTCTTTTGCAACCTCAGTATATGAGAGGAACTCCTGCAGCTCAATTTGGAGGGGAATGGAGGAAAATGGTTGCTAAGAAACTGGCATCCTCACCTTTCCTGCATCAGCTTACTCTTCCCTAAATCAGTCTTGTTCAGGCATTTGCAAACAACTCTTGAGTATGTGCTGCAGGGGTTAAAATGGACTGTGGGGCTAGTCTCATACTACTCACCACTACACACTCTTTGCACTCTCATCCTTGGGTAAAATGTAAACCAAGGAATCTGCAATCCCAAAGCCTTGCTATCCCCTCTCCTTGAAGAAATCATCAGTGAAAGTTCTGACGGAAGAGGCCTGAGTTCTGTATGGAATCTATTAATAGAATTTGGCTACTGCCTGAAAGGTAGCTGTAAATATCATCTTTCTGGAAAAACAAGGATGTTCACTATCTAGAGAAACTGACCTGTACCATGTCAAATAAAATGGCTTAGTAGGGCAGTGAGAGACACTACCATGGATTTCCACACTGCTCTTAGGAATGCACAGTTCTGAGCAGTGCTTGAGAATGACTGGGCTCAAGATCTACCTTAAAAAAAAAAAAAAAACAGAGCATATCCTGGGCAGAGGAGACACTTCAGTCAGTGAGTGCCTTCTGCGCCAGTATGTAGTCTAGAGCTAAATCCCCAACAGCCACAGCATTCAGGTAGAAAGCTGGGTGTGACAGCATGTGACTGGACTTCTAGCAGTAGGGCGTTACAAACAGAAGGACTCAGGGGCTTGCTGAATCAGCAAGCTCAAGGCTAGTGAGAGAACCTTTCTCAAAAAGTAAGTGAACGGTTAAGTGAGGAGAAACCTGAAGATGTCCTCTGTGATTGCATGCACATGCACACACTCCCACACACATGCACACGCACACTCACACTCACACATGCATACACACCACTCAGCATTTCTCTCACAAGTCCATTTTCTGAGTTGCATGAAATGACTTCAGTGAAAGCTTAGGAACTAACTCTACTCCGGGAAAAACTGTTGGACACTTTCTTTGTGCAGGGGTGTCTTCGAGGGGCTTCATCCATGGACTTATTTGGGCATGCTATCCAGCCCCCCCCACCCCCCGACACTGGCATCTTTCCACTCACAGCTGAGTTTTACTGAGAACTCAAATCTGATGCTTCCCCAACCCATACCCTACAAAAGATGCAGTCTGATAAGAGTGTTTCCAGGCTGAACATGAAGCAGGTTTTCTCCTGAATGATTTGGGTCTGACAAGTGCCTCCTCTTACCCTGGCACCTTGTTCCTCTATATGTTTGCTAGTTTAGCTGCACAAAGAAACACATTTGAGACAGGAAAAAAAAAAGATAAATAGATTTGCCAGGTTGGCTTTGAACCTATCTTTCACACCACTGTGAAGTGTGCTGCCAGGATGTGAGATATGTAGTTAGAAGCAGCAGATGGAAAACCATTTTTGAGGGGCTTTTTGATGGTTCTGAATCTATGCAGCATTTACACACCAAAGCATGCTTGTTCATCTGTTATATATTTAGGGATATTCAAACTGTGAACATTTGTCATCGTTAAAGACTACAAAAGTATCTGGAGACTGACTGACTTACTAAAGAGACACAGTAAATTGATCAATAATTAGGTTGACATCCTTTACCCGTGACCTCTCACTTCCAACCAGCTCCTCGACTCCTGGCCCCCATTCTGTATTGCCTGGCAAAAGCCTTATGTGGGGCCATGAACATCCTTTGCAATGGGAGGAAAAATGTGTCATGGCATCAAAAGAAACAATCTTCTCTGTATTGCATGTGCACACTCCTCTCTCTCTCTCTCTCTCTCTCTCTCTCTCTGTGTGTGTGTGTGTGTGTGTGTGTATGAAAGAAAGAGAGAGAGAGATCATTTACAAAAGCCTATTAAAGTGTGAACCAATAAGGTATTCAATGTCATCCTGCAATTCAAGAAAAAACAGAACTTTTCATTGTCAGAGATATTCTGCTAGAACGTCCCCCACATAATATTACTAAAGGTGGGTAGAGATGACAGTATGACAGTCACCAATGGAAAAAAAAATTGTTCTGGGTATGACCTTTAAGTCAGCACACGGGAGCTACAGGCAGGTGGAATTCTGTGAGTTTGAGGCCAGGCTGGAAAATGAAGTAAGTCTAGGACACCCAGGACTAACCAGAGAAAACCTGTCTGGGAAAAAAACAAAAACAAAAAGAAAAGAAAAGAAAAAAATTAGCCTTAACTTACTTATTTATTTCTCCATTACATATCTCTTACCCAACAAAGGGCAACGAGACTAAAACAGAAACTTGCAGAGGAACCCTGAGGTCAATAGCCACTTCACAGAGTGGCACCAAATTGCATCCTACATCCATGGCATCCAAATTAATGACTGGCATTCTCTGAAACGCCTGCATCAGCCATCTGTGTTTACTATTTACTCTGCACCTATCTTTAATTTTGGTTGCCCCAAACTGGCAATTTCAAAGGAAGAGGTCATGGCAAGAACAGACAAGTGGCTATTTATGGTCACCAAAGTCAATGTTGTAATAGGAGGTGTGGTTGGAGGATGGAATTATTCTCTGAATTGTTCTCCAAATTCTGAAACCCAAAGATTACTTAAGAGTGTCCTAAAACAATCCTCTGATCCTTGTTAGTCTACACAGTTTGCTGACCCACACATAAGTGCTGTGGAGGACACAGAGAGAAGGGAGGATGCTCAGACAAGCAAATCAAACTCCACATGGGATTAAAGCAAACCACACATTCATTCTCCCTGGGCCAAAACATCAAGCTTTTATATCCCAGGCGAAGTGGATTTTCTTAAGACTTCATTCATTGCCCAGGTTCTCCACACTTAATATCCAGAGCCATGAGCAACCTCTACATGGGAAAAGAAGTTATTCAAAGCCTGGTGATTTCTAGCATTTTGCTTTGTGCACTGAGAACTTTGGCAACAAAAAACAACTGTATGCTTCACTGACTTCATATAAACTTCAGTGGTTGGCCAGTCAATACTCCATATTTTGTCCTAAATGAGCTACCATATGAAAAGCACCACCCACAGTCTGAGGCCCAGAAGAGACAGTCCGTGGGTATCAGTCTCCATCCTCCTTAACACAGAACTGAAGACTAGGAAAGCAGTCATGCCTGGCACATATTAGAGGCTCAAGAGATGATAATTTCTTTCTCCCTGCCCTTTCCCTTACAGTTAAACAAAAACATAAAAATCATGACATTTTACAAATGTGAAACTCATACATTTGAAAGAACATTCTCTGGACCCCCCTAAAAAAATGTTATCTTCTATCTAAAAATAATGTTTGTGAAACTGATTTGCATTTCAAATTTTGGCAGTACACCTACAAAGGGTGTCTCTGGCTCTGAATGCGCCCTGGCAAGAGGTGACGAGGACTTGAACTAAGGTGGAGACAACTGGTTATAGGAGGTGGGATAGCAGAATTGTCATCAAACCTCAACTTCTGTTGACAGACAACCTGAGATCCCTCCCAGCACCAACCCTCTCTGACTGTGATTCAAGTACTTTCTTAAATTCCAATTTGTGAAATAAAGAGAAAAATATCCCAATCAGAGTGATGTGAAGACTAAGTGAGACAATATCCACAAAGCACTTAGCAGAGTTTCTGACATGTTTGTGCAACAAACAAATGTTGGCCATTACTAAGAGACATGACTTGTCACTATGAGCATCCCCTGAAGTCTAAGTGGCCTGCTGCTTAGTCCTCTTAGGTATCTATTCATATTTAAAAGCTTTACTAATAAAAAGGAGATCTTTGGCTGTCTTACAGGAAATGACACAAACATTTTCAATTCTCAAACTGTCAACCTTGGAACCTGAAAATTTGGCATTTTGTTTCTGAGTCTCACCTCACCTAGGGATATGGAACCCTAGAGTTGAAGTGTAGTTCAGAAAGTTGGAAATCAAATTGAGAATATTCAACTTGTGCCAATATTTAATTGGAAATTTATATTTGAGAAATAAAGTAATTCCTAAAGTTAGACTTCTATTGAAATATTTTAACTAAATTTCATTTTAATTCAGCATCAGTTTGTGCCACATATATTATATACACACCTATATGAGAATGAATTTGTATTGTCAAGGACACCACTACTAAGATTTCCCTTGTACTGTTACCTGGATACAGGTTGCTCAAAACTGAAAATGTCACTCCTGAAGAAATATTTGTGTGCTTTTATATTTGAGACCAATAACTACCTTGTGTTATTGCGACAGCTGATGATCTCATAATTAAATTTTGTGTTCAAGTGTAATCCAAACTAATTAAGCACAAGACTTAAGTCCAAGTGGATCAAAGACCTTAACATAAAACCAGATACACTAAATCAAATAGAAAAGAAAGTGGAGAAAAACCTCGAACTCATTGGCACAGGTGACAAGGTCCTGAACAGAACACCAAGAGTTCAGGCCCTAAAATGAACAGTCAATAAATGGGACCTCATGAAACTTAAAAGCTTCTGTAAAGCAAAAGGCACTGTCATTAGAACAAAATGACGACCTACGGAAAAGATCTTCACCAACCACACATCTGACAGAAGGCTAATATCCAAAACTTATAAAGAACTCAAGAAATTAAACACAACAAACCAAGTGACCCAATCAAAAATGGGGTATAGCGCTAAACCGAGAATTCACAAAAGAAGAATCTAGAATGACCAAGAGTCACTTGAAGAAATGCTCAACATCCTTAATCGTCCGAGAAATGCAACTCAAGACGACTGTGAGATTCCATCTCACTCCTGTCAGATTGGCAAAGATCAAAAACTCAAAAGACAGCACATGCTGGCCAGATTGTGGAGAAGGGGAACACTCCCAAATTTTATGGGACTGCAAACTTGTACAGCCACTATGAAAATCAGTCTGGCAATATTTTAGAAAACTTGAAATAGCTTTACCCCAAGACCCAGCCATACAACTCCTGGGCATATATCCAAAAGATTCTTCACCAATCCACAAGGATATCTCCTCAACTATGTTCATAGCAGCTTTATTTGTAATAGCTAGAAACTGGAAACAACCCAGATGTCCTTCAACCGAAGAATGGATAAAAACAAAAAACTGTGGTACATTTACACAATGGAATACTACTCAGCTATCAGAAACAAGGAGATCATGTAATTTGCAGCCAAATGGATGGAACTAGAAAAGATCATCATCATGAGTAGGCTATTTCAGACTCAGAAAGATACACATGGAATATATCATTTATAACTGGATTTTAGCCATATAATACAGGATAACAATCCTACAATCAATAGACCCAAAAGAACAGGAACATGGACTTGGTTACCTGTTAGTGGGCACTCTACCCTAGTGGAACTGCCATATATGTCTCCTATGCAAGGGGAAGCTCTTAGACCTTATGTGACTAATGAACTGAGGGGGTCTGATAGACAGAGGACCCCACACTGGAGGGATGGGATGCATGGGAGAGGGGTAGAGGATGGGAGGGTGGGACCAGGAGGGGATGGAGGGAGGGGGCAGTAATGGAGACATAACTTGAAGTAATAAATAAATGTTAAAAAAATCAAGTCTTCTGGAATTCATTTGGCAGTAATGTTTGACGATTTCACTTCATTTTGTTTCCTGATTTTCACTCATGCTGCCCAACACTACTGAAGGTCTCTGAGGTGATTGAAGAACAGATAGATAAAGTCTCATAATTAAATTTTGAGTTGTTTAGGAGTCAAGAGAGTGTTATACATCTGAGAAGATACTTTTAAAATTGTGTTGCAATTAGTATGAATATTGAGTCAGATATAGAACTTTAAACTCATGGAGATGTTTAGATAGCAGAATGTTAAAGTCAGGTACCAAATACATATGGACTGGTCATTGGGAATGTATGTTAAGCCATATAACCCTCATAACTGTGGCCTAATTACCTCTGTTGTACTGTACTGTATTTATTATTATAAGAGAAAGAGCCATTTGTTGGACTAAAAGGGGAAACTGTAGGGGGTAAATAAGATATACCTTAAACTTAAAAGGAAAAAAAAAGGGAAGAGGATGGGGGGTTGAAGGTGGGAAGGTGGGACTGGAGGGGGAATAGGGAGGGGACTGCAATTAAGATGTAACTTGAAGAAATAAAAAATAAAGGAAAAAATTAAAAAAAATAAAAATGTTTTATGATGAAAAAAAAAATTGTCTGATTGTTAATTGTGACTGAGGAAACGAAGGACAAAGCCACACATCTTTAAACAGAAAAGCTAAACTTTGAAGTTTACACCCAAGAAGGGTAGCTGCAAAGCCTGTGTTCTTAATAAGCATGTTCTACCATCTTGCATTTGATGAATGATTCCAACTTTTCAATTTGGTGGCGAGTTATCACACTAGCACATACTTGGAAAACATATGCAAAAAAACACACATCCCACTCTCCTTTCAACAACACTACACAAATTTTTCTGTCTGTATGACAATCATTTCAACAAATGGTCATTCAATCCCAGGCTGTTCACGTTATAGTTATAGTAGCTAGATGAAAGCTATGCAAAATTTAAGTTCATTCGAAAGATTAATCCTAACCTTTCTCCAAACTTTAGTTAACAGCAGAGCTTGCCATTCTAACCACTGCATGGCTTCAAGCAAAGGCAATTGCTTTACAGAAAGTAAGATTTAACATGAATTTTCACTCTTTTTTGGACTGAAACCAAAATTTCAATTTTTCTGAAGTTTTAAGAGTCAGACTTCAGGCTGGCTTCCTGTCTTTTCTTTTTATACACCTTGTCAGTTCTTTTTTTTTTTTTTTCAGGGTAAGAATTGAATGATCAAAACACCAGAAGGATGTCCTTCTCAGCCTAATGTACCCATAGAGAAAAGCTGTTATTTTAATTATTTTTTCCAGTGTTATTTATAAATCATTATTTACTGATAAAAATTAATACTATATTAGGCTAAATTGGTATTGATCATTGTATATTAATGCAAAATTAAGATTGTATTGGACTACATTAGTACTGATCTTAGTATATTGATACAAAATTAAGAGTATATTTGGCCACATTGGTATTGATCTTTGTGTATTGTTACAAAATTAAGGGTAACACTTCTTAAAGGTATTGTACTTAGTAATGCTTAAAAAGGAAATGTAAAGTTTTGGCCTTTTGCTACCAACCATCATAAACTGTTTAGGATAATTAAGAAATACAAACTAACAGTCATGCAAGCATGTCATTTTGTTAGTTACTATGACAGTCTATCACAGTTATTTTCTAAACTACTCAGAAATCAAGTTGTTAAGAGAAAGCAACATTTGCTTATCTAAACATAAGAAATAGATAGGGCGTCTTCAAAAACCCCAAGAGATCTGCAGAGTATGGCATTCAAAGATGTTTTCTTAAATTAAGACTTTTTTGATATTGAGACATGCCAGCTCCTGACAGCATCCCCTATTCCACTCCAAGTAGAAGATGAGCATCGAAGAATCTCCAGTGTGAGATGGTTGAATTAGTGGCAAGCCTATCTCTTGGCAAAAAAAAAAACAAAACAAAACAAAACAAACAAAAAAAAAAACCCTTGCTTTAACTGTAGACAGACTGATGTCCAAAAAGGACAAAACTTGGAAGCAGGTAAGTCGACAGCCTAGCTCTGCCAAGACAGGGTAGGTAAGTCCTTCATAATTCCTGCTCTACAATCAATGTCTGTCAGAGAAACGGGGCCAAACAGCTGAAGATTGATGCTGTAATGTATGGAGAGAAAATGGGAACTGTCGAGGCAGCCACGGGTATGTCATTTCTTAGTTTTGGAAGCTGTAGGCCCTGTACTTCCTATACAATAAGATATATTTATCTCTCTCAGGTCTCTGAGGTGGTTGAAGAATAGATAGCTTGAGTCTCATAATTAAATTTTGAGTTGTTTAGGAATCAAGAGGACGTTCTGGATCTAAGAAGATGTTTTTAAAATTGTGATGCAAGTTAGTATGAAAGCTGACTTAGATAGAGAACTTTAAACTCATGGAGATAGATAGTAGAATGTTAAAGTCAGGGACCAAATACATATGGACTGGACATTGAGAATGTATGCTAAGCTATATAACTCTCAGAATTGTGTGAGTGCAGTTCCTAATGCTGCCTCCAGGACTGACAGAAGTTTTAAGCAAGTAAGTAGAATATACATCAGTATCATCACACTATTCTCACTGTATGTCAGGCTCTAATCTATTTGCTCTGTGTATAAATGTGTCTAATCATTATGATGATACTGTGAGGTGCCCACTGTTATCATTTTAAGTGTAGTCAAGTGGAGAAATGGAGTGATTAAATGGTTTGTTCAAGTTAACAATTTGTAAGCGATAGAGGCGACTCTTACAGGCAAGCCCATGCTTCGGCTTTAGCCACTGAACTCTCCCTTGTCTCAGAGACTCTCCATACTTCTGCCTTGAAAACATGATACATAAACAACTCTTCAAATAGTGGAATACCAAATCAAACTATGTATAGTGTAAGAATTGATACACGCACAAATAGAGCTGGAATCAGAACATATAGCCCTAAAAGAATCTATCCATCACCCATACATATGCATGTAGATCTGTATAGATTCATATTTTGGGAGTTTTTCTAAAAAAATTATTTTTATTGAAGTTTATACTTTTAAATCATTGTAGACTAGTAGGCAATTATAATAAATAACACAGAGAAACTGTAGTCTCTTCACTCCATTGTAACCAACAGTAACTAATGTACTATACATTATTTAAACTATATATACATACATACATACATACATACATACATACATACATACATACATACATACATAGAAAGGAGGATACAAAATACCCCTTCTCTACTGGCCCTCATTGTTACATACTGATTCTTTCTCACTTTGCCTCCCCCATCCAGTTCTTAACTCTAGACATCTAATCTGTTTCTAACTTTTGTATAAAGTCAATATTTATAAAGTGATTAGTTTCCATGAATACTTGCCTTTTTATTTCTTAGCCCAAAGATATGACTCTTTGGTCTAGATGTCATCATGACATCATGTGTGCCATGTAAGAAGCAATAGCAGAATGAGAACAGAAGAAATGGCTTCCTTCTCATTCCCCTGAGCCACCTCCTTTCTACATTTAGATTAAGGTTTTGACAGTTTTGACATTTATAGGTGTGAAGCACTTTTTTTAGATTTCACATTCTGAAGTCTTAATAAACTTTTCTCATGATCCTTTGTCGAACAAGGAAGCATAAAGAATACAGAAATGTCTAACAAAAGTTCATCTATCTATAAAAGAACCTTGGTTACTAAACAGTTCTGCATGCTTCTATCTGATGATTTTTGGGAAATATAAACCAACCTATTTCTCACGTAGGATCTGAGTATACACCATGTACACATAGAAAACCAAGAGAGTAGATACTGTTCACTATGTGTATTGGAACCGTATGTAACTATTTTATACTTTGATGCCTTTTCTGAAATTTATATAATTGAAATTAAATTATGTATAGAAATATCATGAATGATTTTCCTTATTCTAGCCCTAGAGATTTGTTTACCTCAAAGAAAAAAGGTAGATACACAGTGCCTTTGTGTATTTGTCTGTCTGTCTGTTTTTGTCTCTCTGTATATGCATGTGTGTGTGTGTGTGTGTGTGTGTGTGTGTGTGTGTGTGTGCTTTCTGTTCTTCCAGTGTATTATGTTCTAAATAATCTTGAAAATCTTTAGTGGACCATTTTTTTTAACAAGATATTTTATTGATAAACTCGCAAGATCACCTTGATTCTCACACTTTCCAAACCTTTTGAAAGATGTCAATGAGTTAACTTTCACTGACAGTGCATAAGTGACATCACCTACGGGCTAGAGCTAGTCTGCGTAGGCCGCCTTGACAAGCAAATGGGACCACTCCGGATTTGCTTATGTTCAAGACGAAACCATCCACACACCTTCATTTTCATTCCTGTTTGGAGAACTTGATTTTATGGTTGATTGTTTCCCTGAATTTCTTGTTTCTAAATTTTAGCTCTGTGCTTTACAGAGGCGGTTTCTCTAGACTTGCCTGGGACCAGAGGTTGTTGGAAAGCCTAAGAAGACACACTTAATAGACAACGGGCTCCTCAGCAACGTCATCCTGCCATCCCAGCACTGAACAATCCCCTGTGACTAGCAGTCTGCAGCCAGGGTTTCATAGGGCTCACCTCCCACCTTGTCAAAAAGCATTTGGAACATCTGCAGGGCATTAAAGCGCAGAGTAAATGCTTCCTCTTCTCTTCAAAGGAAATTTGTGAGAGTTTGTGTGTGTGTGTGGGGGGGGGTTGTTTGTTTGTTTCCCCAGCCTGTATAATACAAAGTCTGTCATTGAAATGTATACAGACAATTCCTTCTTTGAATCTGGATGTTGACATGTGGCAATTCTACTGATTTGTTAACTTGCTTCTTTTGCCTTCAATAATTATTTTTGTATGCTAACAGGAAGGAAAGTCACCCGACTCTTATCTAAGCTTTAGCTGCTAGAAAGTAGCTTGTCTATTGCTCAAGTTTCAATTCCTTAGTGGGCACACTTGGTTAAAGTTAATTTAAACCTTCCCACGCACCCTTCATCTTTAGTCCTGTTTGAACTACTTAATTTTACACTTGATTTTTCCCATTTCTTTTTTCTGACTTCTGCCTCTATAATGAGTATTCTGTGGAATGACATAAATGGGAGAATATCCAACCGACTGGATGACACGGCTCCCTTAGGAAACAGGTGAACTCGGGCCTCATTGGAGATTACCAAACATAGTCCTTATTCTAATTGAAGAATGAAAAGAACATGGATGGGTCTTAGTGGGCAAAGGTGCCCGCTCCCAAGCCTGGGAACTTGACTTTAATCCCTAGAACTCACCAGTCTAAAGAGAGAACCATCTCCTGCAGAGTATCCTTTGACCTCCACATGTGCACCATGATATACATGTACTCTACCTCTCTCTCTCTCTCTCTCTCCCTCCCCCTCCCACTCTCTCCCTTCCTTCCCCTCCCCCCTTCCCTCCCCCCTTCTCTCTCTCTCTCTCTCTCTCTCTCTCTCTCACACACACAAAATGCAGTGTTTAAAAATTAGGAAGATTGTAAATAATATGTACTTTAACTTCATGCAGCTGGCAGAGGTCCGATGCAAATCACATATAGTGGAGAGCTTCTTTGCCTCTGTATCAGCCATAAGCAACATTATACAGACTGTTCAAGGTGATCTAGTAACCCATCACTACCCTAGCACTGAGACCCTACCTGGTCCCTGGGACTCCTGGGTCAGCATCCTGTAGCTACACATCAGTGCCGCTTGCTCTTGTCCAGAAGCAACTGACTCATTTAAAGTTCTGTTAAAGTTAATTTACAAGATATACAGTATTTTTAAAAAAGTGTGTGTGTGTGTGTGTGTGTGTGTGTGTGTGTGTTTGTGTGTGTGTGTGCATGCATTTTAGCATCTACTGAAATATATCTACTCATTGAAATGTACACCTTTGGAAATGGATGGAGTGGACTAAGTTCTAGTCTTCTGTTTACTTAGCTAGCTAGCTATTAAGTGGCATAATACTTGCCTGTAATGTAGTTATCTTTATTATGAATGACATAATTATCATAATTCTCAGTTTTAAAAACCCTATGTCTAAGAGCCTTTTTCCCCTTTATGAAAATTAAAACAGTTCCCTTCACTCCATGCTCTGCTGAGATGACTGACAATTGATGAAAACATACCAAGCTCCCACAAATAATTTTAATTTCCATCCAAAATGAAAACGTGTTAATTCCTCATGCCTATAACAAAAATATTTTCATAATGACACTGTTTACACAGATTAAATCAGTTGTGTCACTGGGGTACAGCAGAAACAGCAATGTGACCTGCTGAGATTTCGCAGCAGATTGCAGTTTACAATCAAGGCAGCAAGAGCCACTGAAGTGCACAGCTCTCACCCCAATTACTAATTAATCAGACCTAAAGAGGTCTCTAAAAAAGGCAAAAAAAAAAAGAGTTCAGCTGTGCACCCAATAAATCTGAAGGGCTCCTCTATTTTCTAAATAGATAAGCAAGAAAGGTGGCCCAAGGTGTAGGACCCTGTGTGGTACCTATCTTGTACGTACAACCTGCAAATACCACTGAGTGCTTGCTTAGCCCCACTCTTTGGAAATGTTCTGAATACAAATTTTCACACTATGGCAATATCCCAGAATCATTAAAATGTCAGTGTGCTGCTTTCTATACAAAGCAAGTAAATGAGTAGCTGGCTTTTGTGAGTTTCTGTACCTGTATTTTTTTCCTTCCTGAATCTATACAGTAGAGGGTTGTTATATGTAAAGTGTATTTAAGAATATTTTTGGGAATTATGAAAAATAACAATCAGTATAATTCAGTTCAGTTCAATTTCTACACAACGCCATCGAATGGAAAATATATTTGATTCTCCTCACATGGGGCTCTGATCATAGTAGCCTTACAAACTTGATGAGAATAGGAAAGAAAGAAAGAAGGAAGGAAGGAAGGAAGGTCAAATTGTTTATTTTAGCCATCTTTAGAATTGTTTTTATTTTTCTTCCTTTTCTGAATAACTCCTTTATTGACAGCATTCACTTTGAAGTAAATGGAAGCTGTGGACCTAGAGGAGCTCTTGTGAAAGGAAGGAAAAAGTGAGAACCTGGCTGCTGATTGTAAAGTCTTGATGCATAGAACAGCCTAGTCAAATGAAAACCAACATTCATGGAGCATTCCTTATTTCATTATTTACATGTTTTTCCAAATAGATAGTCCTACAAGGGTTTCAGACATAAAGATAAGCATATTGGTACTCATTATATATGCATCAAGAGGTGGAGAAACAGGACAATTTTGATATTATAAGCTGTCCCAGTTTTGCTTATAAATGAGTTCTGGAAACTGTCATGAAATGGAATATCCAATATAGATTATGATTTTGTGGAGAAAGGGTGTAGTGACTAGAGTTTTACATTTTTAATCAAGGAGCATATCACAGTAACCGTAGCCATGACAAAAATAGACTGTAAACTAAAAATGTAACAGCTACAAGCCACTTTTAGGATTAAAGCAATTTACTTATGCTTCAGGTCCTAAATGTACACTTCACACTGAATAGAGAAGAAAGTGTTGCATTGCATCCTCCTCCCAGCTCTCCTTTGCCCATAAGGGTTGCTAATCACATGAAAGTTCCCACCTCTCTGTAAATATAGCACCTGAAACCAGGTAATTTTTAAGGTTCCCAACAATTACAACTTATTGCAACGCTGAAACTCTCTTTTAAGAAGAGCCTGCTGGAGAGATGGTTCATTTGGTATAGTGCTTGCTGTGGGGTCATGAGCGTCTGAACTCATATGCCTAGCGCACATGTAAAACCATGTGTAGTGGCACATAACTGGAGATCCAGTACTGGGGAATGGATGGTGACAGGTGTATCCTGCAACCTTGCCCGTCAGCCAGTCTAGTCAAATTGTTGAGACTCTGGTTCAGTGAGAGGCATCATCCAGACACCAAGAGGTAAAGAATATGGAGGGACACACATGGCATTGACTTCTGGCCTCTTCCAAACACACATGCACCATCCCCACATTCATGCGGACACATACAAAGAACATGTAAACACGTAAAGAAAAGATCTCTGTGTACAGGAAGTAACAATTTTCTGCTGAATTTCTAGCAGTTTATTTTCTTAGCATAGAGAGGAACTGATAGAACCCAGAACAACTGAAAAGAGCAAACTCCTGAACTGGTGCTTTCTCTCTCTCTTGATCACTTTGTCTCCAGTAAACAGATGTGTGTGGTGATGATGGTGGGAGGGAGAAATTCAGTGATAATTAGCTTCTTATCCGCCACAAGCTGAAGGAAGTGAATGGTGAATTGTAGGCATTCTTTTTGCATCCTCATATCTCCAGGAAGGTGTTCTCAACCTCATGTTTATCTGAGGATGAACAGGTGAGAGGCAGCGCTAGAGAGAGAGAGAGAGAGAGAGAGAGAGAGAGAGATCAATAGATAAAGTGCTTGCTGTTCAAGCACATGGACCCGGACTCAATACCCAGGACCCACGTCAAAAAGTCAGGAATGTGTGTTTTCATGTGCTGGGATATCAGTGACTTACCAGGGCTCACTGGCCAGTCATCCTAGCGTATACTTAGTCTACTGTCTGAAAATAAGAAGGAAGGTGCCTGAGGAACAACACCTTCTGTCTTCCATGTGCATGCATACACATCTTCTATCTTGCATTTGCATGCATGGATGCGCACATGCATACACACACATACTGACATGCATGCAGAAAGACATACACATGCATAAGCACACATGCATGCACGCATGTGCATGTCACACATGTATGCAATACACATACACACACATGCCTACATACGTGGACACACACACACAATCAAATGAATGTGAACTAGGATCTATCCCTGCATTCATTACCTGTCTATAATTACTTTAAGAAAGAACATTAAAAAGTAAAACCAGACACTGATTGTTTTTAGATATTCAACTTACTTTTTCTTGTTATTGTCAGTGATAATTATTTAAGGAGAAAGGCCTTTTTCTCTTTCCCAGGGTCCCGTGATGAAGTCTCCTCGGTGCATTCAAAGCTACAGCACTGTTAAATTCATACTAAGCAGTGTTAACCAAACCACAATAGGGCTTAGAGGCAATTCTTGTGTTAGTTTTCTTATTTGATGATCTCTTGAGTGAGTAAGAGCCATCACCACTTAGGGTCATTGAGGTAAAGAGGGAAGGCACAATGTGGATTCCTCCAACTGATGCTTTTATGAAAATCATAAAATAATGGCCAAATAGAATTGTTAATAATCTTAAGTGTAAAATAACAGGGCATTAATCAGTAAATACTAGACCCTTTTGTGCCTCAACTCTGAGCTAATGGTCATACCCAGGAGATGGCATGCCAGACACCTGCTCAAGACCATCCATTAGGCTGCATGTGGGCCAGCAAGATCCATTCCATGGATCTTTATGTTTCATGCATTGCTGTTCTCTCTTTCTCTCTCTCTCTCTGTCTCTCTCTCTCTCATTCTTATCTTTCAAATCTTCAAACTGAAGTAAGGTCACAGGACAAGCCATTTGCACCTCCCAAAATAATTGCCATTTGGGAGTGTTTTCACAGTAAAATTCTAAAAGAATACTTTTCCTAAGGTTTATTTATTCATAGTATGACAATACCAGATGTAAAAAATGAAATTATGTACTTAATAATAAAATGCCTTTATTTATGAATATAGACAAGTATTTAGAATTTCTTCTATTTAGCATTCCAAATATTTCCCCAAATTATCTTCAAATACTAAACTTTTATAATACATAAAGCACACTTAAATTACAAGATGTTAAAATCATACTTACCACCATAAAACATTGTAAGTTGATTAATCATATTTTAGTTCCTTTTGTCTCTTATACTTTTCCGTGGGCATTTTATTATTTCTTTCTATTTCTTCTAGGGTAGGAAAATATGACAGATTTCCCCCTACTCATGCTGATGCTTACTGTATGAGGTATGCAACAAGTAAATCATGTGTAGGGATAATTTCATGAGCTAGTTGGAGTAAATGTGATTTTTAAAGTAAAGACAAAATGTTTCTAATGGATCAAATAGCATAACCAAAGTTTCTTGACAATGAATGTTTAAACTATAGACCCCTAGTTTCTGAATGCTAGGGCACAGCCATCCACATTATCACTTTTTTTTGGGACCAATGGAGCCAAGAAGTAGTGCGGAAGCACAGACTGCACCCATAATAAAGCACTTGTGACATGTTTGAACCTTCATACTAATATGACACAACCTCTAGATCAGTAGTTCTGAACCTGTGGGGATGAACCCTTTGGCAATCCTCTATCTCCAGAAATATTTATATTATGATTCATAACTGTAGCAAATTCATAGATATGAAGTAGCAATTAAAACAACTTCATGGCTGGGGGGGGGTCACCACAACATGAGGAATTGTTTTAAAGGGTGCAGCTAGATTCTTTCCAGTTTCTGACTATTATGAATAAAGCTGCTATGAACATAGTTGGGCAAATGTCCTTGCAGTATGGTAGGGCATCTTTGGGGTATACACCCAGGAATGGTATAGCTGAGTCATGAAGAAGAACAATTACCATTATTCTGAGAAACCACCAGATTGATTTCAAAAGTGATTGTACAGGTTTGCACCCCCACCAGCAATGAAAGATTGTTCCTCTTTCTCCACCTCTTCACCAGCATGTCCCTCAACTGAATGTAGTACATTTACACTATGGAGTATTACTCAGCTACTAAAAACAAGGGCATCATGAATTTTGCAGGCAAATGGATGGAACTAGAAAAGATCATCCTGAAAGAGGTAACCAAGACCCAGAAAGATACACAAGTATGGCAGGAGCATACCATAACTGTCCTTTGAGAACCCCCATGCAGCAGAAGATCCAAACAGAACCTGACTCACTGCCAAACATTAGGTAGAATGTGAGGAATCTTGTGGAAGAATGGAGAGGGGGGGGAAGGATAGAAAGACCCAGAGGAGACAAGAACTCCACAAGAAGACCAACAGAGTCAACTAACTTAGGTCTATGGTGACTCACAGAGACTGAACCACCATTCAAAAGGCATGCATGAAATGGACCTAGACCTCCAGCACATATGTAACTGATGGGCAGGTTGATCATCATGTGGGCCCCCTAGCAAGCTGAGTGGGGCTCTCTATGGCAAGTACTATGAGGTCTATATTTTTATCACTTATCCTCAATGGAGATCTAGTGCCTGGCTTTAATGGAAGAGGAAGTACTCAGACCTGATGCGAGTTGATATGCTGGGGTGGGAAGGTATGGTGGGGGAGGAAGGGACTTTCCTCTTCTGTGGAGAAGGAGATAGGGGATAGGAGAAGGGGGCAGGAGAGCTAGACCCAGAGGAGGGGAAGGAGAGAGGCTGTGATTGGGATATAAAATGAAAACTTAATTTAATTTAAATGTTTTAAAAAGGGTACATCATTAGGAAAATTGAGAACCACTGCTCTGGATGATCTCTGGCAACTTGAGGCAGAATTTTAGCTTCAGTTCATTATGCAACCACCCCAAGTTTCTAAAGAAATAATAAAAGATGAAACAGGATAGGCCATAACTAAGCCATATGAAATATAGTATGAACCACAAAAATATCATGTCACCTGTAAGTGTTATCACCTGGGTTTTGAAAACAGAAGTCTGAGTGCCACCATGTGCAGACATCTGCCAACTTTGTCACATACCTCATGATGTTTCCAGGTAGAGTCAATATTTGAACTTTCAAATATGAAGAATAAGAACTAGGATATTGCATAGTGCAGGCAATGATCACAGGTTAAGTTCAATGCCCCATCCATAGTTGAGGAGCCACTGGTAATTGACGGTCTGTAGAGGAGTGAGTTTTAGTTTTCCTCAGTACTGCAGCCCATAGTAAGTTGCTAGTGTTCCAGTTGGTAGAGCCCCACATCAACACATATACGTGCAGCACTAATTAGATTTGGAAGTTAGAGAGAGGAAGAAATGAAGTTCGGAAGGGAATATGATAGATATTATAGAGGACTTCCATAAGAAGATGGGGGAGAATTGGATTGGATATGATCTAATATATTCTGTGTATGAGTGTACCAAAGAATACGTACAACCTTTTTAAGAAGATCAAAACCAAGTACTGGTGATTAAGAGTGTCATGCTCTCTGGACATTTCAGACAGTTAAGGAAAGTGGATTTTTATGGTTTATCTCCTCATGTAATATTGTATAAGCAAAGTGTTGAGCAGGGCAAAGAATCCTCAGATGATACACCCTCTTAGAATCTGGGCAGTGACTCAGGCTCTGATCTCCATGAGCATCACAACACCATTAAGAACCACATTCTGACACATGTAGGCAGTGGAGCTTGGAGAAAGGGAAGTACACTTCTAATGGAGTGGTATATTTGAATAATGAATCCAAGGACAAATACAGAAACTGTTCTTGACTCATTCATGAATGCATTAAACAAGAACATGATAAAGATATTTTTGAGGTTGCCTTTAATAGTCTAATCAAAGCAAAGGCAAAAGATGACATAAATAGATGTGAAACAGAGTGAGTGAGTCAAACATGCTGTCATTCGGTGTCTTACGTTTCCCTAACATCCCTTTCTTGAGACTGAGGATTGCTTAGAAGAAGCAATCAGTACATGGAGCCAGTGTGTCTATAAAAATCCTAATCAGATGGAGTTATCAGAGGACCACTAGGAATGAAGAGGGTGGGACTGGAAATATGAAGGCTCCTCCTAAATGGGAGATCAGAGGAATAGCAGTGGAACTGCATCCACACTCAGAGCCAAGTGACTGCTGCTTCTCAGGGAAGTGAATGCAGTTTCCATAAGGCCATTGATAAAGGATTTTAAACACAGCCTGGAGACATTTGAGAACAAAAACAAAAAGATATATTTCTCTGAATTACCTATATTATAATAGTTTCGTCTATAAATCAAGTTTTTAAAAAATATTTATGTGAATGGAAGTTTGCCCACCTGTATATCTGTATGCTATGTGCATGCAGTGCCCATGGAGCCGGAAGAGTCCATGTTATAGTCTCAGACCGGAGTTAAAGGTGGTTGTTAGCCACCATGTGGGTGCTGAGAATTAAACCCCATTCCTCTGGAGGAGCAACTAGTGCCCTTCAGTCATCTATCTGTGCCTTCAACCAAATTTTTAATGAATAAAAGCGAGTTCTCATCACTCTGAACATCTACAGCTTTCTGAACCACATATCATGAAATGAATTATTGGCAAGGTCAGTTCCCTTGACCCACCCAAAAAGAAAAATCAGAACTATTTTTCTTTTTTGGTAATATGTATTTATTACTTCAGGTTACATCTCCATCACAGTGTCCTCTTTCCACCCCTCCCAGTCCCACCCTCCACCCTCTACCCCCTATCACTTCCATCCCACTCTTCTGGAGTGGAGTGTCCCTACATAACAGTCCCCCACCCCAGTTTAGCAGTCATATGAGGGCCAAGAGCCTCCTCACACACTGGGGTCCTACAAGGCAGCACCACTAGGGGAAAGTGTCTCATTGACAGGAACAAAGTCTATCTTCATGTTCCCTTTAGTGTATTGGTTGTAGTATACTTATCCTGTACTATATGGCTAAAATCTGATTTTAAGTGAATAGATGACATTGCATTCTTCTGAGTCTGGGTTACCTCACTCAGGATGAGCTTCACTAGTTCCCTCCATTTGGCTAAAAATTGCATGATTTCATTGTTTCTGATGGCTGAGTAGTATTCCATTGTGTAGATGTACCAGTTATTTTATCAATTCCTCAGTTGAAGGACATTTGAGTTGTTTCCAGTTTCTAGCTATTACAAATCAAAAATTGGGGAACACAGCTAAACAGAGAATTCACAAAGGATGAATCCCTAATGGCTGAGAGACACTTGAAGAAATGCTCAGCATCCTTAATCATCAGAGAAATGCAACTTAAGATGACTCTGAGATTCCATCTCACTCCTGTCAGAATGGCTAAGATCCAAAGCTCAAATGACAGCATATTCTGGCAAGGTTAGGGAGAAAGGGGAAGACTCCTCCATTGCTGGTGGGAATGCAAGCTTGTACAACCACTATGGAAATTAGTCTGGCGACATCTTAGAAAAGTTGGAATAGCTCTACCTCAAGACCCACCCATACCACTTCTGGGTATACATCCAAATGATTCCTCACCAAATCACAAGGAAGTTTCCTCATCTATGTTCATAGCAGCCTCATTCATAATAGTCAGAAACTATTTTTCAATATTGCTTACCACAGTGAGAAAGCCATAGTTCATGTATGTGATGAACTCTGCTGCCTGACCATTTTTATGTATAACTCTTTTATTCTTTTTTTTTGTAATTTATTTTTTATTTCTTCAAGTTACATCTCAATCACAATCCCCTCGCTACTCCCCCCTCCAGTCCCACCCTTCCACCCTCCTCCCCCTCAACCCCCCCATCCTCTTCCCTTCTTTTTTTTTGTTTAAGGTATTTCTTTTTTCCCCCCAACAGCTCTCCCTTTCAGTCCAAAAAAATGGTTCTTTTTCTTATAACTATAAATACAATACAAAACAACAGAAATAAATAGGCCACAATTATAAGAGTTATATGAATTAGCATACATTCCCAATGTCCAGTCTATATGTATTTGGCACCTGACTTTAACATTCTACTATCTAACCATCTCCATGTGTTTAAAGTCCTATATCTAACTCAGCTTTCATACTAACTTGCCTCATAATTTTAAAAATATCTTCTTAGATCCAGAACACCCTCTTGATTCCTAAACAACTCAAAATTTAACTACGAGACTCTAGCTATCCATTCTTCAACCACCTCAGAGACCTGAGAGGGATAAATATATCTGATTATATAGGAAGTGCAGGGCCTGCAGCTTCCAAAACTAAAAAATGACATACCAGTGGCTGCCTGGACAGTTCCCATTTTGATATCGAGACATGTCAGCTCCTGACAGCACCCCCTATTCTACTCCAAGCAGAAGATGAGCATTGAAGAATCTCCAGTGGGAGATGATTGAATTGGTGGTAAGCCGTTCTCTTGGCAAGAAAAACCCCTTGCTTCAACTGTAGACAGACTTCTGTCCAAAAAGGACAAAACTTGGAAGCAGATAAGTCGACAGCCTAGCTCTGCCAAGACAGGGTAGGTAAGTCCTTCATAATTCCTGCTCTACAATCAATGTCTGTCAGAGAAATGGGGCCAAATGGCTGAAGATTGATGCTGTAATGTATGGAGAAAAAAAAAAACCCTTTTATTCTTAGAGAATATTTTTTTAGAAAATTGAAATGAAATTCTGTGAACAAAAGCAACATAATTGAGACAGAGGAAGATGAAAAGATACATGGGCTATTCTTTGAGCCCTGAATGGATCTGACTAATTGCAGAGGCATAGCCTCACATTTGTAGGTAATGTCTTATGAACAGAGGGCCACACAACAACACGGCATGCATAAATCATCATCTTTCTTCATCATGATACTTCTTAGTTCACTTAAATTTGATTTGGATATAACACTACTTAGAGACTCCCTGCCCATATTCATTGTCACACATGAGTCTCCCTAAAGATATTTAATCCCTTCAAGAAAGGGCTACTTTATGACTCTGAGCACAGAATTTAAATCAAATTCCATGTCTCATTACTTTGCGTCAGTTTTCAAACTGGTGCTATTGATTAGGTGGTCTTTTGTTGTGCCTAGTTCAGAAACTCTAAACATAGCATTTAATTAGGAACTAATAATAATGCATGTGATTGTAATCTAAACTTAGTTGGTCACAAAAAGGGGGTGTAATTGTGAGTGGCATTTGTTGGGAGAAGGGGGTTCATGATGGATATGAGATGAAGTGGTCTTTACAGAATATATCATATGCAAATATGAAACTGTCAAAGAATAAATAAATTTTAAAAAAGAAAACCACAGTGTAAAGTTACTAGATCATTAAAAATTATTAACAAGTTTGTTCTTTTGAAGGGAACTTCTAACAATTCCTATTTGACATCTCCACATATATCCTAACACAAAGCCAAATATTTCTCTCTGTTTTGTCAAAGGCATAGTTATTCCCACAGCATGGGTGGGGATGAGGTGGGGAGGGAGAGTCTCTAAACTCATCCTACCCCTTAACAACTTAACAGGGAATTTAAACCCACATCTGTAAATAAATGCATCATTAGATTCTCATCAATTTGTAAGCTTCACTTGATGTATGGCTAAAGCAATCCCACAAGGAAGATGGAGGAAATGCTTGGTTCCAGGCATACCCCAAATAGATGAAAATAAGGTATTGCTTGGTGGGGACTGGTTATTTAAACAAAACAATTCTTCAGATGCTAGAAATACCTTTACTACTATTTAGAATCAGAAACAGTTTTGCGTGCACAGTGACCGATGCATTCATTAACAGAGGCGAGCTCTGGACACTTTAAAGGAGCACAGTAAACAACTAATGATGCACTTGAGCGGTAACAGGTTGCCATTAGACCAGCATCTGCTCTCATCAGAGTTCATTATTCAGTTGCTTTGTTTTCCAAGTAGGTGTCTGGTAAAATTTAGCAGAATCTTAATTAAAACACATTTCCAAAGTCCTCAGATGCTCATCTCATCTAAAGAAATCAAGACAATTTCCACCATAAACATCAAGCTTCAGCTGAGCTGTCTAATGGAAGAAGGAACTCAGCCAATACAACTGGTTAGGTATTAACTATTGGTATGCCCGCAGCACACAGAGAAGCATCCTCAGAAGCAACTGACTTTTCCCTCAGAGTACAAGGTCAAATAACAAGGATGGCACTAAGTTTAATTTACTTCAACTATGTAATATAGCAACTGAAATGTAGCATATATGTTTGTGACTCTAAAAAGTGTAAATCTAAAGTGAATGTCTAGATTTAAGCTCAAATTCATTGTTAACAACTTAAAATATATCCAATATATTAAGCCAGGCATGGGTAACACATACCTTTAACAGAAGCACTCAAGAGGGAGCTCAGGGAAGCCACAACAAAATACTATATCCTTGTCTCAATTTACACACACACACACACAGAGAGAGAGAGAGAGAGAGAGAGAGAGAGAGAGAGAGAGGGAGAGAGATGTAGAGACACACACACTATATATATATGTATGTACGTATGTATGTATGTATGTATGTATGTATGTATGTATGTATGTATATTGATTTTACTATTTCAAACAACAATTCAAAAAAGTGAAATGTTTCTAAAGTGACCAATAGGATATGGTTGTGCCAGTGGAAATTCTAGTTAAATCCCTAATGTCTATAGAAACACATCACATATTTGCAATGCCAATATGCCATGAGTAGAGTCATAATATATGCATTCCATATGAAACACAATGTCATATCAATAGAAATATTGATACAATAAAATGTTTTCTAATTCTTTGGGTTTTTCATTTCCTAATGTAAAAAATTAAATAATCAGTCAAAATTAATCATCACTTTTGACCCATAAATTAAATGCTTGGAAAAGATATGGCTGATGTGAATGGGATAGGAAAGGAAGGAAGGGAAGAAAGAAAGAGAAAAAAAGAAAGAGTAACCAGGAGAAAGAAATGGAATTATAGCAGTAAGCAGAATTCAGTCAAGAAATACTATCAACTCCTGACTCAAACTTTGGGGAAAATGACTTTTCTCTAAATCCTCAGTATCTATCACACTGTCTGGAGGGTAAATGGCAAACACTATGGGAAGAGATTCTTTGTTCAGATAATTTAATGTTGACTTTATCTGCTATGATGTCCCATAATACTTGAACCCAGCACAGCACTGAGGAGTTCAGACACATACAGTTACTTAGTTTTACAGTTAATAGTTTATCATGGATGTTAAACTATTAGTTCCTTAAGTGGGTGGAGTCCTCTTGAACAGGTATCTACATGTTACATGCCATAGGATTCTTTTTTACCCATAAAGTTAATAATGAAATTACTAAGAATGAGTAATTCAGCCAATAATAAAAATACTTAAAGTCAAAATATCCCATGAACTCAAGAGGTATACGTAGATCTCAACTTTTCCTGCCTCTGCTCACCAAATTATTGATAAGCCTCACCCTAGGAGACTAGGTTATAATCAGTGTTCCTACTGTATCTTGGCATAGTTCCTATTGCTTTAATTACCTTTAGTCTGAGTACTGTCCATATCTAGGTCATCTGGTTGCCGTTTTCAGTCAGCCATCTCACACTTCGCTTGGGCACTTGCTTAGTTCTCCCTGTTTTCCTGAAGACTGCTGCTCTGGGCCTATGGGCTATAAAGAGCAGGGAGTTGCTGCCCGCTCCAGCGCTACTGTTCTTCAATAGTTGTGGTGGATGCATTGCTCCTTCTGGGAGGCATACGCCATTAGTCAGGTTACAGGCAAAGGCTCTGTAACAGATGGATCCCAAACAGTAAATTGAGAAAAAATGGAATGTTGTTTTGCTGTCGTGTACCAAGCTAGAAGTGGACAGGCAATCCTGCCTGGTGGCAGAGCCCTGCTTCCGGAGGTCATTCAGGCCTCAACTTACTTTCACCTTTACTTCCAACTGTCTACAGCATTGTCATCTGTTGAAGATGGGTCAGGGTCACTTCCAATTCTTACCACTGGGATGGAAGTTAAAAAAGAGATAGCAATTTTCTTTTTTTTGTAGGTCTTTTTAAAAATATTTATTTATTACTTCAGGTTACATTTCCATCAAACTGTCCTCTTTCGGCCCCTCCCAGTCATACCCTCTTTCCCCTATCCCTTCCATCAAACTCCTCTGGAGTGGAGTGTCCATACATAACAGTCCCCCATCCCATTTCAGCAGTCTATGAGGATCAAGAGCCTCCCCATATACTAGGGGCCTACAAGGCAGCATCACAAGGGCAAAGTGTCTCATTGTGAGGAAAAAAGTCTATGTTCATGTTCCCTATGGTGCATTCTTTGGAGTATAGTTATCCTGTACTATATGGCTAAATTCCGACTATAAGTGAATAAATGCCATGTGCATCCTTCTGGGTCTGGGTTAGCTCACTCAGGATGAAATTCTGTAGTTCCATCCATTTGGCCACAAATAGCATGATTTCATTGTTTCTGATAGCTGAGTAGTATTCAATTGTGTAGAAGCAGCACAGTTTTTTTTTTATTCTTTTTTTTCCTTTATTTTTTATTTCTTCAAGTTACATCTCAATCGCAGTCCCCTCCCTATTCCACCTCCAGTCCCACCCTCCCACCCAAAACCCCCCATCCTCTTCCCTTTTTTCTTCTTTTAAGTTTAAGGTATATCTTATTTCCCCCTACAGTTTCCCCTTTCAGTCCAACAAATGGCTCTTTCTCTTATAATAATAAATACAATACAGTACAACAGAGGTAATTAGGCCACAGTTATGAGGGTTATATGGCTTAACATACATTCCCAATGACCAGTCCATATGTATTTGGTACCTGACTTTAACATTCTACTATCTAACCATCTCCATGAGTTTAAAGTTCTATATCTGACTCAACATTCATACTAATTGCAACAATTTTAAAAGTATCTTCTTAGATGTATAACACTCTCTTGACTCCTAAACAACTCAAAATTTAATTATGAGACTCTATCTATCTGTTCTTCAATCATCTCAGAGACCTGAGAGGGATAAATATATCTGATTTTATAGGAAGTACAGGGTCTGCAGCTTCCCAAACTAACAAATGACATACCTGTGGCTGCCTGCACAGTTCCCATTTTCTCTCCATACATTACAGCATTGCTCTTCAGTCGTTTGGCCCCGCTTCTCTGACAGACATTGATTGTAGAGCAGGGGTTATGAAGGACTTACCTACCATGTCTTGGCAGAGCTAGGCTGTCAACTTACCTGCTTCCAGGTTTTGTCCTTTTTGGACAGCATTCTGTCTACAGTTGGAGCAAGGGGCTTTTCCTACCAAGAGATAGGCTTGCGACTAATTCAATCATCTCCCACTGGAGATTCTTCGATGCTCATCTTCTACTTGGAGGAGAATAGGGGGTGCTGTCAGGAGTTGATATGTCTTGATATAAAAAAATGTAAAGTTATGAAAACATCTTTGAATGCCATATTCTGCAGATCTCTTGAGGTTTTTGAAGAGGCCCTATCTATCTCTTATATTAGGGTAAGCAGATGTTGCTTGTCTCTTAGCAGGTTTATTTCTGATTAGCTTAGCAAGTAACTATAATAGGCTGTCTTGGTACCTAACAGAATGACTGGCTTGCATAACCATTAGTTTGCATTTCTTAATTATCCTAAAAAGTTTATGACAATTAGTAGTAAAAGGCCGAAACATCACATTTCATTTTTTTTCTTTACCTCCTAACCCTGCCATCCCATTTCTCTGGGGTGTGGTGTCCTTATATAACAGACCCTCATCTCAGTTGAGAGGTCGTATGAGGGCCAAGAGCCTCTTCATTCATTGGGGATCTATGAAGCAGTACCATCAGTGAAAAGTGTCTCGTTGCCTGGGAGAGAGAACTACTAAACAAACAAATCAATAAGCATACAATAGATAAAAAAGACTAAAAAATAGAAAAAATATAACTAATATATAAAAATAAATAAAAAATAAAAATTAAAAATAAGAAATCTATGTCCAAGTTCCCTTTGGTATGTTAGTTGTAGTACTGATACCTTCTACTATGTAGCTAAAATCCTACTATAAGTGAATAGATGCCATATGTGTCCTTCTGAGTCTGGGTTAGTTCACTCAGGATGAGCTTTTCTAGTTCCATCCATTTGGCTGCAAATTGCATAATTTCATTGTTTCTGATAGCTGAATAATATTCCATTGTGTAGATGCACCACTGTTTTTTAATCGATTATTCGGTTGAGGGATATCTGGGCTGTTTCCAGTTTCTAGCTATTACAAATAAGGCTGCTATGAACACAGATGAGGAAACTTCCTTGTGATTTGGTGAGGAATCATTTGGATGTATAACCAGAAGTGGTATGGCTGGGTCCCGAGGCAGAGCTATTCCAAGTTTTCTAAGATATCGCCAGACTGATCTCCATACTGGTTGCACAAGCTTGCACTCCCACCAGCAATGGAGGAGGTTTTCCCCTTTCTCCACATCCTCGCCAGCATGTGCTTTGTTTCGAGCTTTTGATCTTAGCCATTCTGACAGGTGTGTGATGGAATCTCAGAGTCATCTTAAGTTGCATTTCTCTGATGATTAAGGATGCTGAGCATTTCTTCAAGTGTCTCTCAGTCATTAAGGATTCTTCCTTTGTGAATTTTCTGTTTAGCATCTTCCCCATTTTTTTATTGGATTATTTGGTTTCTTGCCATTTAATTTCTTGAGTTCTTTGTAAATTTTGGATATTAGCCCTCTGTCAGATGTGGGGTTGTTGAAGATTTTTTTCCCAATCTGTAGGCTGTTGTTTTGTTCGAATGACAGTGTCTTTTGCCATACAGAAGCTTTTCAGTTTCATAAGGTCCCATTTATTGATTGTTGGTCTTAGATCCTGAGCTGTTGGTATTCTGTTGAGGAAGTTGTCACTTGTGTCAATAAGTTTGAGAGTTTTTCTCACTTTCTACTCCAGTAGATTTAGTGTGTTCGGCCTTATGTTAAGGTCTTTGATCCACTTGGATTTAAGTTTTGTACAAGGTGATAAGTATGGGTCTAATTTCATTCTTTTATATGTCGACATCAAGTTGGACTAGCATCATTCGTTGTAGATGCTGTCCTTTTTCAATTTTGTCAAAAATTAAGTAACTATAGGTGTGTGGGTTCATTTCTGGGTCTTCAATTCAATTCTATTGATCTACTGGTCTGTTGCTATACCAGTACCATGCTATTTTTATTACTCTTGCTCTGTAGTACAGCTTGAAATCTGGGATGGTGATACCACCAGATGTTTTTTTATTGTACAGGATTGATTTAGCTATTCTGGGTTTTTTGTTGTTCCATATGAAATTGAGAATAGCTTTTTACAGGTCTCTTAAGAATTATGTTGGTATTTTGATAGGAATTGCATTGAATCTGTATATTGCTTTTGGTAGGATGGCCATTTTTATTATGTTGATCCTACCTATCCATGAGCATGGGAGATCTTTCCATCTTCTAATGGCCTCTTCAATTTCTCTCTTCAAGGACTTGAAGTTCTTTTTGTACAGGTCTTTCACTTGCTTGGTTAGAGTTACCCCAGGTATTTTATTATTTATGGCTATTGTGAAGGGTGTTGTTTCCCTAATTACTTTCTCAGCCCATTTATTTGTTGTATAAAGAAGGGCTTCTGGTTATTTTGAATTAATTTTGTATTCAGCCACCATGCTGAAGATGTTTATCAGCTGTAAGAGTTCTCTGGTGGAATTTTTGGGGTCACTTATGTATACTATCATATCGTCTGCAAACAGGGATAATTTGACGTCTTTGTTTCCAATTTGTATCTCCTTGATCTCTTTTAGCTCTCTTACTGCTCTAGCTAGAACTTCAAGTACTATATTGTAGAGATATGGTGAAAGTGGACATCCTTGTCTTGTCCCTGAATTTAGAGGAAATGCTTCAAGTTTCTCTCCATTTAATTTGATGTTGGTTACTGGCTTGCTGTATATCATGTTTATTATTTCTTGGTATGATCCTTGTATGCCCGTTCTCTCCAGGACTTTTAGCATGAAGGGGTGCTGGATTTTGTCAAATGATTTTTCAACATCTAGTGAAATGATCATGTGTTTTTTCTTTTCTTTCAACTTTGTTATATGGTGAATTACATTGATGGATTTTCATATGCTGAACCATCCCTACATTCCTGGGATGAAACCTACTTGATTATGGTGTATGATACTTTTGATGTGTTCTTGCATTCAGTTTGCAAGTATTTTATTAAGTATTTTTACATCTATGTTCATGAGGGAGATTGGTCTGAAGTTCTCTTTCTTTGGTGGGTCATTGTGTGGTTTAGGAATCAGTGTGACTATAGCAGTGTTATTTCTGATTCTGTTTTGTGGAAGAGTTTGAAGAGTATTGGTATTAGCTCTTTGAAGGTCTGATAGAATTCTGTGCTGAAACCATGGGGCCTGGGCTTTCTTTGGTTGGGAGATTTTTAATGACTGTTTCTATTTCCTTAGGGGTTATAGAGCTGTTTAATCTGTTAACCTGATCTTGATTTAGCTTTGGAAGGTGGAATCTATCAACAAAATTGTCCATTTTGCTTAGGTTTTCAAATTTGGTTGAGTATAGGTTTTTAAAGTAGGACCTAAAGATTCTCTGGATTTCCTTAATATTTGTTGTTATTTCTCACTTTTCATTTCTGATTTTGTTGATTTGGGTTTTTTCCCTCTGACTTTTAGTTAATTTGGCTAAGAGTTTGTTTATTTTCTCAAAGAACCAACTCTTGGTTTCCTTGATTCTTTGTATCTTTCTTTTTGTTTCTAAGTTGTTGATTTCAGCCCTAAGTTTGGTGAGAACCTGCCTTGTGCACCTCTTGGGAGTATTTGCTTCCTTTTTTCCAATACATCCAGTTCAGCTGTTAATTAGCTAATATGAGCTGTCACAATTTTCTTTTTGAAGATGCTTAGTGCTATGAACTTTCCTTGTAGCACAGCTTTCATTGTTTTCCATAGATTTGGATATGTTGTGCCTTAATTATCATTGGATTTTAAGAAGTCTTTGATTTTCTTCTTTATTTCTTCCCTGACCCAGTAGTCATCAAGTAAAGAGTTGTTCAGTTTCCATGTGTGTGTAGGCTTTCTGTTGTTTCTGTTGTTGTTGAAGTCCAGCTTTATTCCATGGTGGTCTGATAATATACAAGGGGTTATTTCAATTTTCTTGTGTATGTTGAGGCTTGCTTTGTGTCTGACTATATGGTTGATTTTGGAGACGTTTCCTTGTAGTGCTGAGAAGATGGTGTATTCTTTTGTGGTTGGGTGAAGTATTCTGTAGATATCTGTTAGGGCCATTTGGTTCATGACCTCTGTTAGACTCATTATTTCTCTGTTTGGTTTCTTTCTTGATGACCTGTCCATTGTTGTGAGTGGGGTGCTGAAGTATCTCACTACTAATGTGTGGGGATCAATGTGTGTTTTAAGATTTAGAAGAGTTTCTTTTACAAATATAGGTGCCTTTGTATTTGGGGAATAGATATTTAATATTGGGATGTCCTATTGATGAATATTTTCTTTAACAAGTATGCAATACTCTTCTCTATCTTTTTTGATTAACTTCAGTTAGAAGTCTATTTTATTTGATATTAAGGTGGCTACTCCAGTTTGCTTCCTGGGTCCATTTGCTTGGAAAACCTTTTCCCAGCCCTTCACTCTGAGGTATCTATCTTTGTAGTGAGACGTGTTTCTTATATGCAGCAAAATGATGGGTCTTGTTTATGGATCCAATCTGTAAGCATGTGTCTGTTTATTGAGGAG
Organism: Lophiomys imhausi; assembly: GCA_907164525.1. Taxonomy (NCBI): domain Eukaryota; kingdom Metazoa; phylum Chordata; class Mammalia; order Rodentia; family Muridae; genus Lophiomys; species Lophiomys imhausi. The sequence goes on along the minus strand of CAJQZJ010010085.1, from coordinate 7,227,920 downwards.
TTGAGTCCATTTGATGCTGATGGATATTAATGATCAAAGGTTGTTATTTCCTATTATTTTGGTGTAGGTGGTGGTTGTGTGTTTCTTTTGGTTTACCTTCTTTTGTTTCCTCTGTTTTTTTTTTTGGGGGGGGTGGTTATCTTCTCTGAGTTGGAATTTTCCTTCTAGGATTTTCTGTGGGGCTGGATTTGTGGGGAGATACTGTTTAAATTTGATTTTGTCATGGGATATCTTGTTTTCTCCATGTATATTGATAGTGAGTTTTGCTGGGTATAGTAGTCTGGCTGGGCACCTATGTTCTCTCAGGGATTGTAGGACATCTGCCCAGGCCCTTCTGGCTTTTAAAGTTTCTGAAGAGAAGTCAGGTGTAATTCTGATGGGTCTGCCATTATATGTTTCTTAAACCTTTTCTCTTACAGCTTTTAATATTCTTTCTTTGTTGTGTACATTTGGATTTTCAATTAATATGTGGTGAGAGGAGTTTCTTTTCTGATCTAGTCTGTTTGTTGTTCTGTATGCCTCTTGGAATTTTATTAGCATCTCTTTCTTTAGGTTTGGGAAGTTTTCTTCTATGATTTTGTTGAAGATGTTTCCTGGACCTTGGAGTCAGGAGTCTTCTCTTCCACTATGCCTATAATTCTTAGGTTCCGTATTTTCATTGAGTCCTGGATTTCTTGGATATATGGGTGAGAAAATTTTTAGATTTTTTTTTTTTGGTTGTTGTATTGATTTCTTCTATCGAATCTTCCATGCCTAAGATCCTGTCTTCAATCTCTTGTATCCTATTTTTGATACTCATGTCTGTAGTTCCTGTTCTCTTCCCTTGATTCTCCACTTCCACTCTTATCTCTGTCTGTGTTTTCTTTATTGTTTCTACTTTCAATTTCAAGGCTTGAAACATTTTATTCGTTTTATATGTTTCCTACTCCAATTTGCTTGTTGCCTTGTCTCTTTCCTGTTCAAGTTGAGACACTTTGGCTTGGAGATCTTTAATAGTATTCTCCATTGCTTTCACTTGTAAAATTGTGGAGTCTTTGAATTCCTTCAAAGATTTAAATTCTTCTTGGAAGGACTCTATCACTTTCCAGAATATAGATTTGTCATCATTTTCATGTGTTTCAGCTGTGGTGGAGTGGTCAGGGCTTGCTGTACTAGCTGCATTTTGTTGGAGTCATATTTCCCTGGCTTTTGTTGGATCTGTTCTTTTGTTGACCTTTAGCCATTTGGTTGTTCTTAGCTGTTCGTTCCTGGTGTCTTCTGGGCTTGGTGCCAAGAAGGGCGCTTTGGTGTAGAAGTCATTTAGCTTGGTGATCTGTAACTTTCCACAGGCTGGATGGGGCCTTCAGTGGGTTTGTTCTCAGTGTGTCTCCCAGAGCTCACCCCTTCCTGTTTTGTCCCAGTTGGGGATTCAGGTCAGGGGTTGTGATGGGATGTGTTCCTGTAGGTTCCTGGGATTCAACATCTTCATATAGATGATGGTGCAGGTTGGCAGACCACAGACCGTTGGCTGGGGCTGTAGCTCCCCTGCAGCTTACATGCCGGACCGTGTTCGTGGTTCTCCCAAGCTGCTCTCAGGGGGTTCTCAGGATCATTGTGCACCTAATAGCCAGAAGCCCTGTGAGCTGGTACAGCCTACTCCCAGGCAATGAGCAATGGCCCGGGGTTGTTTCACTGCTCCCGAGTCAGAAATCCCTGTGTTGTAGTCTGGGTATTCAGCATGTAGCGGCTCTGCTGGTATGCTCCTGGGTGTCCAGACACACATGCCGTGGACTCTCCAGGTCCTAAGTTTGGAGGTTTGGAGGTTGAGTCCACCAGCTTGAGTCCTGAAAGGAGCCGACAGGGAGGGAGTACAGTTTCCTGGTGGGAGGCTCTAGTGTTCATATCTGGTGACTCTGCTCCTTCAGTGTCTATATTTCCAGTACCAAGTTCTTTGTTGTCCCTGCTGGGCAGACCCAGATGGGCTTGTGTCTGTCTAGATGGTCCCCAGGCTACCTCTGTGCCTCTCGGCCCTAAGCACTAAGCCCTTTAGTCTGAGTCACTCAGCAGTGCACCCAGGTCAAGATCTCACTGCTCCAGGGCTGGAACTATATATGCTGAAGATCTGGTTTCCCACCAGAGGAGCCAGCACTAGCAAAGGAGTCTGATATTAACCCTGCAAACTATTCAGGGCTTGGACCTTGTGGAGATACAAGCAGCCTTCCAACCTGGCAACCTGCCTTTCCGCTCACTCTTATCTCACTACTCCTACATCTGTGCTGAGCTATCCTGTGGATACTGGGAACTGGAGCCACTGTCATCCAAGTCCCAGGACACTGAAGTGGTGCAGACAGCATAACCGCTGCCAGAAGTGTATCCCACTGCTCGGTCTAGCTGCAGTGTTCTTCCCAGTGACTACAAATCCAATAGAGAGGCCTGTATGTCCATCACCCCTTTGGGGAAGCCCAAATATGCTTGCGTTTGCCAGAACGCCACTGCGCTGTGGTCCTCTTGCAGCCCCACACTCAGCAATTTTTTTTTCAATGAAAAGGTTATGCACAACATTTTAGATCACATTCCATTGACAAAAGTATAGTCTTTTGTATTTAGATGGTTGAAATCAACACACGCTAACAAATGCTGCCTATGGTATAATAATCATGTTCTCTGCAACTATGCAAATATTAAAGAAAAAAATAGAATAGATTTTGGTAAATATCCAGTAGAACCAGGGAAAGCAAAATGAAACAATGATCAGATACGGCCATCTGACTTCAGTTGAAATGCTTTTTGTGACTAAAATCCACATAATGTTGTCCATCATCTAAGCAGTGGTTGTGCCTGGTGACACAGCACTATAATTTCTACTGATCAGTGTAAAGGAAAAAATCCCAGGGTGCTTCTAGAGACCTGATCCATCAAAGAGTTTTGTCTTTTATCCTAGCTCTTGGAAGCATAAAGTAACCCTAAGTACAATCTGTTATGCACCCCTCTTCAGCATATATTAAAAATGGAAAACCAAAACAAACAAAAACCAACTTAAAATATAAAACAATATGTCCTTATGTGCAGGATCATTTGCCTAGAAGTCTGGAGGTGAGAGTTCTAGGACATATTCCTGCTTCCTCTTTCCAAGAGTGCTTCATGAAGTCCTTATATACACACCTAAAGGCTCCAAAATTCAATGATGTACCCAAACTCTACAAGGTCAATTCCAACTTCTACATCAGGCTTTTTTTTCTCTCTCCCTATAATAAATACCTTGGAATCATGGTAGTAGGCTCTCAACAATTATTTATTTAAAAATTAGATGAGAGCAATGATGAGTGATTAGAATGATTCTGGTTATGCCTGATATGACACAGCATGTCTAAAACATGTCACAATTTATGCAATCAGTTATATGTTCAACACAGTGATAAGATTTCTCTTCTGTTCAAAAAATGATCGGTTAAATGATAGGCAAACAACAGTGCTTGTTTTAAGTTCAAGACCATCACAATACAAGTAGAGATCCCTAGGGCTATACAATTCAAGCTTGGTACATAATGTACTTGAATGAAAATGCACTTATGGTGTCCATCTCTATGCTGAATGAATATGCTCCAATGATTATTTTTAAATTATACTCTGTTTTCTTAACAAAGAGAAGTAATGAAGACAGGGACACAGTGTCATTAATTGCCATTAACCTATAAATGGATATTATTGATTTAAAGCTAAAAGAAAATCTTTATGATCCTCAGAGGCTCATCAGTGAGGAAATGAAAGGCATCAAGAAAACATGAAACACCTACTCCAGGAAACATAATCCTTGCTAGAAAAGAGGGCATAGTTTAGTGAATAAGGTAGCAAATATATATATATATATATATATATATATATATATATATGCCTCATTATAGTCAATGTTAAGTTAATAAACAGAAATAGTAGAAATGATAGGGCTAAAAAGGCAGCACATGTGTATCATAGAAGCCTACCCTGAACATGTATTCTATGCAGGGCTATGGATGAGAGGGCAGGCTAACAGGGGCCTGTGAAGCACAACATAATGTGAGACAACACCATAATTAAAGTTTGGTCCCACGTTCCATCCAACTTTTCACTGGATGAGGGAACTATCCAATTCAATTTTTGGGACAAAGGATGACTGAGTAAAGTGTCACCTCTTGTCACCTGGATTGTGTAAACAGACTTCACTTTAATATTGCTTTTCCTGAAACAGTCCTTTGGACTGGGTACTCTTAGAAGTTTCTATCTTCCTTTCAATACTGATGATTTTTTTAAACATTTATTTATTTACTATGTATACAGTATTTGCCCTACATATATGCCCGGGCACCAGATCTCAATGTAGATGGTTGCAAGCCACCATGTGGTTGCTGGGAATTGAACTCAGGACCTTTGGAAGAACATCCAGTGCTCTTAACCTCTGAGCCATCTCTCCAGCCCAATACTGATGATTTTAATGCATAATAGACTACCACTGGTTTGGGGATGGACTGGGGCTTAAAAGACAATGTGGTGGATTGAATAATAAATGTGCCCTGAGAATATATGTCACAAGTAACATTATATGAAAAGGGCAGATTATATTTAGCAATATATCTAGGTACATATAAATATATGCATACAATAACAATTAGTGGGAAAAAGAGGCAATGAATTTGAAGAAAATATGTGGGGTGGTTTGGAGGTAGGGAAGGTAGGGGAGAAATGTTGTAATTATACTATAATCTCAAAATTAAAAAAAAATAAAATGTGTCTCATAGTCTTGGGCAGCAAAATGTTTGTTCCCCAGTTGGTGGTCCTGTTTGGGGAGGTTTAGGAGGTGTGGTCTTGTTAGAGGAAGTTGTCACTGAAAGCAGGCTTTCAGAGTTTAAATACTCACACCATTTCTTCCTGATTTTCTCTGATTTGCATTTGTAGTTCAACATGTGAGGCCCCAGCCTCCTGTCCCTCTCACCACTCCTGCTGCTTGCTGCCATCTCTCCCCTCTGGAATCATAGCTCAAATAAACTCCTGCTGTAAGTGGCTTTGGTCATGGTGTTTTATCACAATAGTCAGAAAGCAACTAAGACAACAGTCTGTCCTAAACCAGTTTTTAAAAGACAGAAAGAACTCCTGTCTCCATTCAGGGCCAAAATAAAGAACAGTGATACATTAGCCACTGTTTGTCTTCTGGATTTTTTTTCTCAGAACCCACTCACATTCTACACTTGAAATGACCTATAATTACTAGGCCTCATACCTGTTTCTGAAAGAAAGGGGAGCATTTAAGGTATGTTTAACAGGGGACATCTTGCCCATGTGCAGAAATGCATTATCATTGTTCAAATGGTCTGATTTAACATGCTTTGCCATAATCTTGAAATATTATTAGTATAAGTTGATGAGAATTTTTTAAAGGACTTTGGAAACCAAATTAACATAGTTCAAAAGCATTTGTTGATGAGAAATGATTGAGAACAACTGTTGGCATGGTACCTTCAGCAAGGCCTGAGGAGTCTTATAACTGAAGGAATCACACTTTACCAAGTACTGTTCATCTCCAGGGCTGTTGTGACATGATTGTAAAGCAGCTGAGATTATGTGACATAAAAATCAACTGAATTCTGAACCTCAAGATAAGAATGTCAAATCTAGAAGAACTTACCAGGGTGCTGCTACTCAGTTTCTAATACATTTCACCTAATTGGTAGATTAAATTTCAAACCATCTTTCATTGGAGTTGCCAGTCTGTAGGTTCAATACTTTTTAATGGGCTTGGAACATTTTCCTTTCATTATAGGTTTTTTCCTTCCTCTTTTCCTCTTTCTCTGACTTCATTTCTCCACTCCCATCCATCTTTTCTTCTATCTCTCTCCCATTTGCTCCCCTCCCTTTCTGAGTACTGGCAGAGTTCTTAATAGGGACCTAAAGTCCTGCTAGATACTAGAGCTGTAGACACAATTTGTTTGCTTTAAACCTATGATGTGTCAGTGAAGCAAATAACTTAGTAATTTGTACTTCTGAAAGGCATGTGCAGTCTCTGTACTTAAGAAAATTTAAATTTCTCTTTAACTTCTTTTTTTTTTACATTTATTTATTAATTCAAGTTACATTGTATCACAGCCCCCTTCCTCTTCCTCCTGGGTCCCACCCCACCCATCCTCTTCTCCCTCTCCTTCCTATCCTTCTTCTCAAGTGAAGAGGGCCCCCACATATCAACCCCCATCAGTTCATCAGTCACATGAAGACTAAGAGCCCAGCTAGGGTAAAGTGTCCCACTAACAGGCAACAGAATCTGTGACTGAGACCACCCCCTCTACTTGTTAAGGATTCTGTATGAAGACCAAGTTGCCTATCATCTATATTTGTATAGGGGGTCTAGGTCTAGACCCCTAGGTCTTTCCTTCTTCTTCTTTTGGATTAGTGTTTCGGTCTCTGTAAACCTCTAGGGGGCTAAGTTGGTTGGTTCTGTTGATCTTCATGTGTTATACTGCTGATCTTTTCTCCTCCAGATCTTGCTTTTCCTCCTCCCTCTCTTATATAGACTCCCAGTGCTCCACTTAATGTTTGACTGTGTGTCTCAGCACCTGTTTTGAGCTGTTGTTGGGTGGAATTTCTCATATGATAGTTATGCTACATTCCTACTCCTTTGAGTCTATAGGTTGTAGGATAGTTATCCTGTATTATATGGCTAACATCCAGTTATAAGTGAATACATGTCATGTGCATTTCTGGATCTGGGTTTGTTCACTCAGGATGAGCTTTTCCAGTTCCATCAATTTGGATGAAAATTGCATGACTTCCTTTTTCTGATAGCTGCGTAGTATTCCATTGTGTAAATGTACCACAGTTTTTTATCCATTCTTTAGTTGAAGGGCACCTGGGTTGTTTCCAGTTTCTAGCTATTAAGAATAAAGTTGCTATGAACATAGTTGAGTCAATGTCCTTGCAGTTTGGTGAAGAATCTTTTGGATATATGTCCAGGAGAGGTATGGCTGGATCTTAAGGTAGAACCAAATCTGGCCTGAGAATTTTGAAGAAATATCTAAGTAAACCCAAAACCATTTTTTTTTCTTTCTTTTAAAAAAATTGGAGGAGTTAGAGAGAAGTCTCAATGGATAAGAGTATTGAGTGCTCTTCCAGAGAACCTGGGCTTAATTCCTAGCACCCACATGGCAGTTGACAAAGCTCTATAATTCTAGTCCCAAGAGACCTGATGACCACTTCTGCTCTCCTGAGCAACAGACATGTGTGTGGTGCACAGATATATATATATATATATATATATATATATATATATATATATATATATCCAGGCAAAATGCCCATAAATGAGGAGGAAAGGGTGAATTCCTTACATGAATTTTAGCTCAACTACACTTCTCTGACCTCAAGGTATTCATGCATGTATAATCACCATGTCTGGCCACCAGTCTGGGTCCTGGTATAGCTTTCTTGTGCCCCAAATCTCTCCAAGGCTAGAGCAATAGTTTTATCCTAGACGCTACTATAAAAACAATATATTTGACTCTAAATTGTCAATCTGAATTTTCCCCCCAGTGGTAGAGTTATACAGTGTACTTATCTGTAGGTTTGAAGGCCTGCTATGGTTTTATGAGTTAGTCTACTTGAAATCTAAGAACGGGTTATAAACTGTCACTTTATGATATGATGAGAGGGAGATTGAGAGCTCCACACTGGAACTTAAATATCGCACCACAACAGATGGCCCGTGCCATTTTGAATGGAGCCTCCCTTAGGAGCAAACCCTTGTAGAGGCTATTAAAGTTTCTGCTTGCATGAGAAAATGCTGTTTCAATATTGATGGCTACATCTGTATGACCTTTCTTGAAAACAAAGTTGGAGAGGTTCCCCCCTTGATTCAGGAGTGCAACACTGAGGCAGGAAGTCTCAGCCCGCCCAGTGTCACTCACATCTTGGAGAACAGAATTAAATGACAGCAGGGTAACAAAACTGCACCACTCAATACAAGTTTTGCCTCAAGGAATAAAAATAAAATAGGCACATTACTCCTCAAAGACACATATTTTATTTAGTTGTTAAGCATAGAGTGTTGGGATTTTTGAAGAACTGTTGCTGTTTAATAGAGGTGAAAGTTTTAATGTGAATACTGCCTATGTGAGCGCGTGTGTGCAAAGTTGGCGTGACACATTCTGCTCAAATTAGACTTCTAAATAACTAGTAACAGCTGTGGTGCTTAGAAATCGGTTGGGTTTAAATGGTGATGTCATGTGCTTATATAAGTAGAATAGGTGTATTTATCAGATGGGGTACTTATGAATAGGTCGTTATCTGAAAGAGACAGTGAGCAGGTAATTTCATTCAGAGGCTGCAAATATGCCTCACTTACAAATCAATATTTTTGAGCTCCTCAAAGTTTTAGCCTTGTGTATCACTTAAAAACACGTAGGCCCATTTAGACAGCAGAGGTAGGACGTACAAAATTATTTCATGATAGCATGAGAAATTACCAAACAAAATTAGAATCTGTATTCACTTATAGTCCTCAGTCTTCATTAAAATTCTTCCTACATAGATGACTTTCTCCTTAGTCCACAGTGAAAACTGTTCAAAAACATCATCCAGAAAACAGCCAAGTTTATAGGACCACATGTCATTTTCTAAAGGCATATGAGCAGCTAAGCTAGCGTATAAAATATAATTTTAAGAGCAATTGGAATTAATTTAATTAATTAAATATCTTTCCTATTGGTAAAATGGGCCAGAGATGAATGCCAAAGAACAGTTTACCTAAAATTCAGAACAAAAAGGATTACAATTGAGCACAGAGAATTATTATTTAAGCAACTTGACTGAAATAATTGAACAAAGCATTATTTGGAGTAAGGAAATGAAGAAAAATTAAAATTAAGAGTGTGAAGCATGAAGATTCTTCCCAGTTACTAGAGGCATGAACTCATGAATAAGTAAAGTATATCTGGGTTCTCTTCACACTCATAAAGATAGAAAGATGGTAGCAATACTATGGACTTGTTTTGATATCGTCATGTAAAAGATGAGGTTAATTATACAAGCATTATTCATTTGTGTGAAAAGATTTAATGCATGTTCTCGATTAAAGAAAAGATCTTCAGAAATGAATTCATTTTCGTTTTGAAACTCAAGAGGCAGCTTCTAAAATGTCTTCCTTCTAAGCCTTAGTGACGGAGGAGAGCCTTCGGTTCAGAACCACAGAGGAAGGGCGGTCTTCCACGGAAGCTTATCTCCTCTCTATCTGCACTGCTCGTCTGTCTGTCTGTCTCTAAAATGGGGGAGTCTGGTGATAACACACTTCCCTCCCAGAATCATCAGAGCCTCTCATTTGAGCTATGAAGTATTTAAAGGCAAGTCGTTTGAGAGTGCGTCTATCTCTTCTCATCCCGTGTAGGCTAAATGAAATTCAATTCCTCAAAATGGCTTGTCATTGTGGAAGAAGAAGGAAGACGTGTCAAAGAGGACACTTGGAGGAAGAATTGCTTCCAAAAGAAGCCATAGCGATGCAATATAGTAAGGGAAAAGGGAAAAATAAAAAAAACTGTTTGCTGATGTCCTCTCGGCTGGAGCATCTCCTGTTTGGAGATATTTCACAAAATGATTTCACAGGCAAATGGTTTAATGCATGGCCAGCCAATTTAGCCTTTATTTTAAATATATTCTTTATGCATATAGATATTTTGAGATTGTGCCTTCTGGAATGATTACTGAAACCACATTGAAAAGTCATTATGCAGAAACATGGGTGTACGAATAGTTCATAGCTTGGGGACTATAAATAGAACTGAGTGAATCTTGTTAAAAAGTTCATGTCCTGGTTATTTAAAAGAACAATTTTGATGGCATTGATTAGCTCTAACATTTCTAATTTGCATCTCACTAAAATAAACTATGAAAAAACAATCACACTCAATTTTTTTTTGAAAGGAATATTGATGAAAATACACCAAATTCAGAAATGAAGTGAGGTCTGGATCTACAGAAGACAACTTTTCTTTGTCGGTCGTGTTACTAGGCTCTAACTCTAGGAAAATACAAGGGAAACACTTATGTGAGATATACATATTCTGTATGCCTGTGTAACAGGAGAACATCTTACTAGCTTTCAGGAATTTCATTGATAATTTAAAGTCAATATGATGCCATGCAATTACTTGAATACTCTATGGCAATGCCAATTAAAAGTGGTTATAGTACAAAACTAGTCACTACCAAAGTAACAGAAGAATATGACTTTAAAACAGCTTTTCCCCTTGTATATCCATAAGCTTGATGAAATAAAACAACATTCTAGTTTTTTTTTTTAATTATAACAACCTCCTTGTAAGAAATAGAATCTTTGAAGTGAATAGTGATGTGTCCATTTTATTAACACTTCTTTCTGAATCTACTTAAGTGATTAGGAAACTGCTTATTTCCACATATATAAGCAGCTACCTACCTACTACATTGTGCATAGGGCTAGATGTAATGACCCCTGCCTGTCCTCCCAGAACTTAAGAGGCTGAAGCAAGAAGATCACTAAGAAGTTAAGGCCAGCTCAGGATTATAGTGTGAGACCCTGTCCCAAGATACAATAAACAAACAAACAAATACAGTTTTAGAAGAAGTGGACAATACTTCCATTATTTTAGTGGACAATAAATGAGATTAAGACATCTGGAAAAGTAGGTGCATATTTGCATACATTCATATACATAAATACATATGCTGCTTATGAGGTCAAAAAGCCAACATCAGTCACAAAATCATATTGTAATCACTGAACAAGACTGAATTGTAAACTATCACCCACATTTAAAGTGAGTTTGCCAAAGTCAAGAAGCTTATATTTCTAAGCACCTTCATTTATTGCATGGGAGTATTTAAAACTATGAAGGATATTCACTGAGACCAGGACCGAAATCTTTCCATTAACATAACTGGTATAATTAAAGTCTCTGCATTTGTTAAGACTTCACATTAAGTAGCAGAGGGAACATGCAGAATGTACATTGGATGCTAACTTGAAATTCCCATGCACAAAATCTCTCATGAATTTATTTTTCATGGTAAAGTAATTACAAATAATTTCATCCAAAATGAATGCAGAAAGGCAGCTAATGTTCTTATACAGTATGTGAGCTTGGAATCATTTTGTAGTTCTTTCTCTAAACATATTGAAACAACTTCTCTCACCTGCATCTCTTGTGCTACTTACTAGTATGGACACCTTCTAGCTAACTGCAATCAGTTAATGTTCTTATATCCTAATTTCAGTTATTCATGTTTCATGAAAATGGTGTAGTGTATTAGGTTCCAGGAATTCTTTTACCCTGAATTAAACATGACACAGTGGATACATGTATCAAAACTTCTCTGTACACCCACTCCCCAAATATGTACAATTTTACATTAATTTTACATTAAAAATGTACAATTTTATCCTGCTACGAATCATTTTAAATTACTAAATTTTTAAAATAAAGAATTCAAAGAAGCCTGTGCCATGGCATTCAAATAGGTCCTGTGAAGCATTATGCTGAGGTATGTGGTGGGAAAATTAAGCCCGTGAACAGCAGGAAAGATGTTTGTGCAACATATGCCAATGAAATAGTCATTTGCCATCACTTAAATGAACCCAAAAGTTAGTATTTTGGGCTTTTATACAAAAAGGAGGATTTGACTGGAAATTTTAAAATCTCTTAAAACTATAGAAAATCACTATGAATACATTTCGAATTAAACTGATACAGTTTAATTTAGATCCATCCTGTTCATTTTCATTGATGGGTGTTAATCACTCAGTGATCATTTCTATGAATAAAAACAAGAGTAGTTTCTCATAGAGTACAGGATGAACTTGAACTCATGTGGGGAAATGAAGTGTTCCAAAGAAAATACTAAGCTCAAATGATACACTTGGACAAGTTTCTTCCATTTATCAACAAATTATTCAGTTTATCATCAAATGACTAGAAGCCCCCACTACTCTTCCAGCACACTTTCAACCCAGGGATGTTCTGCCTTTCCTTAGTCAGTTAACATGATGTTTAGGATAGAGCCAGCAGCACCACGGGATGTTTGGTACACAGTAATAATCTACTACAGGTGATAATTGGCCTTCAGTAAAGTATCTGACCTGAAAGAAATCAACTAGAGTTCAAATCTTTCTCTTTTTCTTCTAATGGCCAAAGGAAGAGAATAGTTCACAGTGGTCAGCCTACATCAGATGAGTCTGGGGAACTCAGTGGTTGTTTCCTGCCAATGAGAGACTGAAGCCAGCATTCACAGGGGAGAGGAAGCACTAGTGACCTTCCAATAATGCTTTGGTCTAACCTATCCCTACATCTTCTCATTCACTGTGCTCCAAAGGACTATGATTAGCGCTTCTGTAACCCAGTCACCGTTTACCCAGCTTGTTGAGCCTCACCATTTCTGATGTATTTATAAGAATCCATAGGCCTAGATACAGTGCACTGTGACAACGCAACTGAACTACTGCCACACAGCTCATGTGAATGGAGTCGCTGCCATATTACACCAGGACTTTAGGACAGAAACACTTATAACACATAGGCAGACAGCTGCAATAAAATAATGGAGACAATAAAGCCGATGAATAAGCTGTATGCTTATTGAAGAACAGTATTCTGGTTATAAACTGCTTCCATTCCATTTAGCTTTGACCATTTTTTAAGATGAAGTTAGTTCTGTATCCACCACCTTCAGGTAAAGAGCAGTGAGTGTGAGTGGGGACCTCTGAGATGGTAGGAATTCTTCTGCCTTTTTTTTCTACCCTCCTCTCTGTAAATATACAAGTAAAACATACAAGCAAGGATCTTTGGAGCATTTGGTTTTTGAGAACCAGGAGTCCAATAAACCTAGGACAGAGCTTAGTAAACTCTAAGTTTTTCAATATAGTGCCTGAAGAAAAGATTTCCATATATAAATGTCATTGAGGTCTTATCTGGGACTAGGAGAGCCACAGATAATTCCTAACTTGTCCCAAGGCCTCTGCTTTTCCATTCTGTTATAAGCTCAGGTAGTTAAATAAGAAACTTCTAGGGAAATCATATGACAGCTAACGTGAGAACAACATGCATAATAGTGATTGACATTGTGACTTGGGCCATAGCTGGAAACACGAACACTAAAGCATATGACAGTGCATCATGGCCTGAGATCAGAAAGCAAAAGGGAGAGGTTAGTTAGTGTGCAGGGTCCACATCAACATCCAACCCCACCCCAGGGTCCAGAAGAGAGATAATATGCAAATACAATCTCCATACTCTTGGGGTAAGGAGAGGCAGAAAAGGAAAAGAAGTAGAAGTAAACATGTTCACTAGACTGAGATTAAATTCTGAATTCATCATATTTAAAACAGACTACAACTGAGATATCTTGGGTGGGAAAAATTACTGTTTTTATCTCAAGGAGCAAATATAGGTACTCATGAGTGAGTTGAGCTCAGTAGAAATATGTAGAAGTATTTTAAATCTGTTACAACACATATTCATCTAAGAGAAATCTGGAAGAGAGATAAGGTACTTATGCATGTCAAATACTGAAATCTACCATTTGTTAATTATATTCTCTCCCAACAACTGCATAATTTCTGACTATGGGAATTAGATCTCAAAGAGCAAGAAATATAATAGAAAACCAGCTTTCTATTTATATAATATAATTTCTTATTACAAAGCTGGCTTTTGACAGTGAAACATGAACATTCATTGAAGAAAAATAATTTAGAACATACGATTGCTAGAAATATGTGAACTCAAGACTTGAAATGTCTAGTTATTTGCTCAGTCTCCCATGAGCTCTTGTGTATATCATGTGACAGATCTGCAATTCAGTCTGTTAATTTGTGAAACAGGAAACCAAGCCTTTCAGATCTACTGCTTATAGCTACCATGGGAAGCACATGGTACTCTACAGGAAAGTGTTTCTGAACCATGAAGTTCTATGAAGACATAACCTCAAAATTATAACTCTCTCTCATGAAAAGTACTTAGTATGTGGCTGTAATTATTCATACAACTACTTATGAGTGGCTAGGACATGATCACATAATAATTTCCAATCTTTGGTGGCTCAGTAAAACGAAGTTCTTTCTTGTACATCCTTCTTGCTCAAAATAGGAGAGGGCCTTATATGGCCATGTGGGACCACAGGCTGACAGAGTCTACATCATCCTTAATGTTGCTCTATCAAGAAGTGCTATTACGGGCTGGAGAGATGGTTCAGCCGTTAAAGGCTAGGTTCACAACCAAAAATATAAGAAGCGCTATTGCATTGTGCTGCAAAGAAACAGAACATGGAGAATGTAAGCCCACCATGCTTTTTTTTTCAGCTCAAAGGTAATAAAATTCATTTTCATTCAAAGCTCATTGCCCCCAATGTAACCTGCAGCTAACCACAAGGAATAGAATATTTGCAAGTATGAAAAATGAAGAAGTAGATAAGGAAATGTTTACAACCACCAATATAAAGACATTATGGAAGATGGGTACATCTTGGGGGCAGAGTGTAGTTTTACAATGTGAAAGGCCCTGGGTTCAACACTCAGCATATGAAAAGGAAATAAAATATAACTATGAGAGTGGAGACTTACAGAAGAATAACAATGTCTTTTGAGGTTATTTAATTGTACAAAACAAATATAAATGAAAATGTAAGCATCATGCTTCTAGTGGCTGTCACTTCAAAATACCAAAAGCAGGGAGATACTTCTTAGCTTAGACTCATTTTTTTTCTGAGAAGTATACATTCTCCCTTTCTTCTAATAAGAACATCTGTAATTTTTGTGTAGAACACAGCGTGAATCTCTCTACCTAGTGTGTCTGACGGTTTAAATACAGTATATGAACCAAAGGGATGTATGAATTTGCCAAATCACATTCCATTCTTTTGGCAAAGGTAGCAAGAACAGAACCATTTTAGGTAAATGCTATTCAATTCAAAGATTATTTTGTGTAATAATTGCTTAGGAAGTTTCTTTGTCTAGTAGATCACAACTAGAAGGGAGAATGCAAGGGTTGTCAGAGACCACCACATGGACAAAGTGGTGGGAGTGGAGGAAAATCAGGAAAAGAAAGAATAAATGACTGTATTGAGTCTGTAGGAATCTGAAGGAAATAGCAAGGCTAATAAATTCTCTTTTTTGTCTCATCCGAGTTTTTGTAGCGTGCTGGCTCTGGCTTATACGTGAAAATTCTGTGAGTCGGAATAGTTGCAATGGGCTTTGCAAAGACAGGCTATGAAATGTGAGCTCTGAAAGATGTATTCTACTTAAAAAGTTCAAGGGCGGTACATAGACATCCTGGGTGCCAATAACAGGGTAAGATACAACATGGAGGGTGAACAGTGCATGCAGAAATAGCTATATCACACACTATGTAGAAGTAACCAAAGAATGGAAAACATAGAGAATCAAAATGTTATGAGGGATAGTAAAATTCAGACATAAATGTTTTATTTTTTTATAATAAGCAGTGGGGAACTGAATAAGAATCCAATAAGACACAAGAAAAACCAGAGGGAGTAATGGGCAGGATCAATATACCAGGTCTTCAGGTACTGAAGTCTCACACCCAGACTGTAAACAACTGTTCCATCCATTCGGCTGCAAATTGCATGATTTTGTTGTTTCTGATAGCTGAGTAGTATTCCATTGTGTAGATGTACCACAGTTTTTCAATCCATTCCTTGGTTGAGGGACATCTGGGTTGTTACCCTAACCCTAACCCTGAAGCTCATCCTGAGTGAGCTAACCCAGACTCAGAAGGATGCACATGGCATCTATTCACTTATAATCAGATTTTAGCTATTTAGTACAGGATAACTACACTACAACCAATGCACCAAAAGGAACATGAACATAAACTATTTTTCCTGTCAATGAGACACTTTGCCCTATTGGTACTGCCTTGTAGGCCCCGCAGTGTATGAGGAGGCTCTTCACCCTCATATGACTGCTGAACTAGGGTAGGGAATGTTGTGTAGGGACACTCCGCTCCAGAGGAGTGGGATGGAAGGAAGAGAGGTGTGAGGGCAGGACTGAGAGGGGTGGAAAGAGGACACTGTGATGGAGATGTAACTTGAAGTAATAAATAAATATTTAAAAAATTTAAAAAACATCTGTTCCTACCAGATAGATGCAGGTTGTATTTACACACTTATTGTTGTATTTATACATTCTATTATTACACATACATGCAACAAAAATGAAGGTCATGAATTTGAGAGAGAGAGAGAGGGAAGGCAAGAAAGACTTGGAAAAAAAGGGAAGGGGAAATATTTTAATTTCAAAAACTAAAGACATTTAAAAAGCTAACCTTAAATTCTGACGGAGTGTGAAATCATAAAAATGTCTAATGCAAGTTTGAAAATCAACAAAAATTCCTAGAATAGCAGAATGAACTAAAATGAAGAACTCAGTGGACAGTTTGAACATATTATACATGTACATAAATAAAGAGAAAATTGAAAAATAAGAAAAAAAATAATTCTTAAAAAAAGAAAAATGACAAAGAGGATAGACAATTTAAAGAGGAGGAAGTACAGAGAAGTGTAGTGCATGTAAGGCTGGGGACTCACAAACAAAGAAGATGAGGAGCATTGTCATGTTGAGCAGTATTTATAGATAGGATTCCCTGGAATTTTTCTCTAAAAAATGATGAAATGTTTAAACTCACTGATTGAAGAAAAAAAGGACAAAAATCAAACCAGAAGAGATTGAAACTAATTCTATACAAAGTGTAATGGGGTGGCAGTTGATTTGTTTAAACAGGGTGGCATGAGAGTAAATTATTCTATATTCTGAAATAGTTGAGATTAAGGGTTTTAAGCACACTTAACCTGACAGTGAGCACTGTTAACAAACTGAAAAAAGCAACAGTCTGTGGAAAAGGAAAGAGAAGAGGCGATCCTGAATTTTTAAAAGATTTAGAAGAAATTAAAGGCTGCCGTTTTGTTTGAATGACACTGGGAGAAAATCCTCACCAACCCCACATCTGACAGAGGGCTAATATCCAAAATCTACAAAGAACTCAAGAAATTAAATGACAAGAAACCAAATAATCCAATCAAAAATGGGGGTCAGAGCTGAATAGAGAATTCACAAAGGAGGAATCCCTAATGGCTGAGAGACACTTGAAGAAATGCTCAACATCCTTAATCATCAGAGAAATGCAACTCAAGACGACTCTGAGATTCCATCTCACACCTGTCAGAATGGCTAGGATCAAAAACTCAAATGACAGCACATGCTGGCAAGGGTATGGAGAAAGGGGAACCCTCCTCCATTGCTGGTGGGAATGCAGGCTTGTGCAACCACTATGGAGGTCAGTCTGGCGATATCTTAGAAAACTTTGAAGAGCTCTGCCTCAGGACCCAGCCATACCACTTCTGGGTATACACCCAAATGCCTCTTCGTGGAATCATAAGGAAGTTTCCTCATCTATGTTTATAGCAGCCTTATTTGTAATAGCTAGAAACTGGAAACAAACCAGATGTCCCTCAACCGAAGAATGGGTTAAAAAACTGTGGTGCATCTACACAATGGAATATTATTCAGCCATCAGGAACAATGAAATTATGCAATTTGCAGCCAAATGGATGGAACTAGAAAAGCTCATCCTGAGTGAACTAACCCAGACTCAGAAGGACACATATGGCATCTATTCACTTATAGTAGGATTTTAGCTATATAGTAGAAGGTATCAACACTACAACTAACACACCAAAGGGAACTTGGACATAGACTTCTTATTTTTAATTTTTAATTTTTATTTATTAGTTATATTTTTTCTATTTTTTAGTCTTTTTTATCTATTGTATGCTTATTGATTTGTTTGTTTAGTAGTTCTCTCTCCCAGGCAATGAGACACTTTTCACTGATGGTACTGCTTCGTAGATCCCCAATGAATGAAGAGGCTCTTGGCCCTCATACGACCTCTCAACTGAGATGAGGGACTGTTATATAAGGACACCCCACTCCAGAGAAATGGGATGGCAGGGTTAGGAGGTAAAGAAAAAAAATGAAATGTGATGTTTCGGCCTTTTACTACTAACTGTCATAAACTGTTTAGGATAATTAAGAAATGCAAACTAATGGTTATGCAAGCCGGTCATTCTGTTAGGTAGTATGACAGCCTATTATAGTTATTTTCTAAGCTAATCAGAAATAAACCTGCTAAGAGACAAGCAACATCTGCTTACCCTAATATAAGAGATAGATAGGGCCTCTTCAAAAACCTCAAGAGATCTGCAGAATATGGCATTCAAAGATGTTTTCGTAACTTTACATTTTTTTATATCAAGACATATCAACTCTTGACAGCACCCCCTATTCTCCTCCAAGTAGAAGATGAGCATCAAAGAATCTCCAGTTGGAGATGATTGAATTAGTCACAAGCCTATCTCTTGGTAGGAAAAGCCCCTTGCTCCAACTGTAGACAGAATGCTGTCCAAAAAGGACAAAACCTGGAAGCAGGTAAGTTGACAGCCTAGCTCTGCCAAGACATGGTAGGTAAGTCCTTCATAACCCCTGCTCTACAATCAATGTCTGTCAGAGAAGCGGGGCCAAACGACTGAAGAGCAATGCTGTAATGTATGGAGAGAAAATGGGAACTGTGCAGGCAGCCACAGGTATGTCATTTGTTAGTTTGGGAAGCTGCAGGCCCTGTACTTCCTATAAAATCAGATATATTTATCCCTCTCAGGTCTCTGAGGTGATTGAAGAACAGATAGCTAGAGTCTCATAACTAAATTTTGAGTTGTTTAGGAGTCAAGAGAGTGTTATAGATCTAAGAAGATACTTTTAAAATTGTGTTGCAATTAGTATGAATGTTGAGTCAGATATAGACCTTTAAACTCATGGAGATGGTTAGATAGTAGAATGTTAAAGTCAGGTACCAAATACATATGGACTGGTCATTGGGAATGTATGTTAAGCCATATAACCCTCATAACTGTGGCCTAATTACCTCTGTTGTACTGTATTGTGTTTATTATTATAAGAGAAGGAGCCATTTGTTGGACTGAAAGGGGAAACTGTAGGGGGAAATAAGATATACCTTAAACTTAAAAGAAAAAAAAAGGGGGAAGAGGACGGGGGGTTGAGGGTGGGAGAGTGGGACTGGAGGGGGAATAGGGAGGGGACTGCGATTGAGATGTAACTTGAAGAAATAAAAATTAAAGGAAAAAAAATTAAAACAGAAGAAATTAAAGGGAAGTGAAACAACAAACCCAAGAGAAAACATAAGTCCCATCACTGCATACCACTACAATGGTGTGGCTTCCACAGACTTCTGTGAACTCACAGGACCTGATCACTTACAATCAGAACAGTGAGTGGGGTGGCAGAGCATATGGAAGGCCACAGAACAATTATTGTGATTACTTTGGGCACCTGCGCATGTGTGTGTGTATGTGTCTGTGTGTGTGTGTGTTCTGTGATTACTTTTAAATAAAATTATTTCAAGCAACAGCAAAACTACAAATCAATACCTTTTAAAAGAAAATGTAACTACAGAGATAGGTGGAAAGTAACATTGTGTTACTGCACCACCCATGAATCCAGGACAAAAGTAGGAGAGAAATTTTAAAACTGCTGGCAAGAAAGTAAAATAGAAACATAACATATAAAACCCGTGTGCTAGAGCCAAACCACTACTAAGAGAGGTTTCTCTAGCAATTCGTACCTATATTAATGAGACAGAAAGAGACCACTAAATAGCCTATTGTCCCACCTCCAACAATTTAAAACAACAACAAAAAAAAAAGGAGACTAATTCCTTTTCTCTTTGTTGGGAACAGATTCCAAGTGGAGAGCAACATAGGGAAGAAGGCTTTCTTTTGGATCCTGGTTCAAGAGGAAACATTCCCTCACCTCTGGAAGACATCTGTGGAACTGAGGGCAGGCCCAGGCTGTATGACTAAAGTCTGCACTGCAGACACATTTTCTCTAATTAAACATCACATCTTAAAGCCCAAAATAGCACTAACATCTAGGAACCAAATGTTGAAACAATGAACCCATGGAAAACACTTCACATTCAAATCACAGCAATAAAGTAAACTCAAAATTAGTAGAAGGAAATTAATAAGTACCAGAGCAGAAATAAATGATTTAGAGACCAATAAGACAACAAAAGATCAGTGAAAAAAATTAAAAAGTTGATCTGTCAAATGCTCAAATTCACACTGATTCACATTGTAAAAGAGAAAGATTTTGTTGGGAGAAATCCCTATGTGCTCAACCGAAACTTTGCTAGAAGGAAGACAGGTGTTTGAAACATAAATTATCAAAACATGGTAGCAGCATTATCAAATTATCTGGAAAAATCATCAAGAAAACAACCCTTAGTTTAACAGTTAAAATACCACAGTGATCATTGTATATTAATGCAAAATTAAGATTGTATAGGGCTACATCGGTATTGTTCTTTGTATATTGATACAAAATTAAGATTATATTTGGCCACAATGGTATTGACCCTTGTATATTAATATAAAATTAAGATTGTATTGGGCTACATCGGTATTGATCTTTGTATATTGATACAAAATTAAGGGTAACGCTTCTTAAAGGTATTGTTCGTAGTAATACTTAAAAATGAAATGTCAAGTTTTGACCTCTCGCTACCAACTGACATAAACTGTTTAGGATAATTAAGAAATGGAAACTAATAGTCATGAAAACATGTCATTTTGTTAGTTACTATGACAGTCTATCACAGTTATTTTCTAAGCTACTCAGAAATCAAGTTGCTAAGAGACAAGCAATATTTGCTTATCTAAATATAAGAGATAGATAGGGCATCTTCAAAAACCTCAAGAGATCTGCAGAATATGACATTCAAAGATGTTTTCTTGACTTAAGATTTTTTGATATCGAGACATGTCAGCTCCTGACAGCACCCCCTATTCTACTCCAAGTAGAAGATGAGCATCGAAGAATCTCCAGTGGGAGATGATTGAATTGGTGGTAAGCCGTTCTCTTGGCAAGAAAAACCCCTTGCTTCAACTGTAGACAGACTGCTGTCCAAAAAGGACAAAACTTGGAAGCAGATAAGTCAACTGCCTAGCTCTGCCAAGACAGGGTAGGTAAGTCCTTCATAATTCCTGCTCTACAACCAATGTCTATCAGAGAAATGGGGCCAAATGGCTGAAGATTGATGCTGTAATGTATGGAGAGAAAATGGGAACTGTCCAGGCAGCCACTGGTATGTCATTTTTTAGTTTTGGAAGCTGCAGGCCCTGCACTTCCTATTTAATCAGATATATTTATCCCTCTCAGGTCTCTGAGGTGGTTGAAGAATAGATAGCTAGAGTCTCATAGTTAAATTTTGAGTTGTTTAGGAATCAAGAGGGTGTTCTGGATCTAAGAAGATATTTTTAAAATTGTGAGGCAAGTTAGTATGAAAGCTGAGTTAGATATAGAACTTTAAACTCATGGAGATGGTTAGATAGTAGAATGTTAAAGTCAGGTGCCAAATACATATGGACTGGACATTGGGAATGTATACTAAGCCATATAACTCTTATAATCGTGGCCTATTTATTTCTGTTGTTTTGTATTGTATTTATAGTTATAAGAAAAAGAACCATTTTTTGGACTGAAAGGGAGAGCTGTTGGGGGGAAAATAAATACCTTACACTAAAAAAAAAAAAGAAGGGAAGAGGATGGGGGGGTTGAGGGGGAGGAGGGTGGAAGGGTGGGACTGGAGGGGGGAGTAGGGAGGGGATTGTGATTGAGATGTGACTTGAAGAAATAACAAATAAATTATTAAAAAAAGAAATTAGATGTAGAATCATATAAGTCATATGGATTTTGCCCTTGTTACAAGTAACAAGAGACAACAACTAAACCAAACAAAACAAAAGATAAGGAAAATTTTTTGTATCAAAACTAGGACCAGGCAACAAATTTCAAGAAATGCAAATGAGTCAGAGATATGCCTCGTCCAACTGTTAGAATTCCCACAAAAAACATCAAGCTAACAACAATAATATATATGCAGGGGACTTGAGGCAGACCAGAGCAGCACATGCTTTCCTCTTCAATCTCTATGAACCCATATGAGACTTGCTTTATTGACTCAGTGGACCATGTTCTTCTGGTCACCTCTATCCCCTCTTATTCCTACAAGCTTCCCCCCCCTCCATGTTCTGAGAGTTTTCCCACAGAAACTTCCAATTTAGACAAGGTGCCTTGGACCAGCTTAGGTAAATGAACAGAAAACACTAGACTCCTGCTAGTTGCTGCTAGTTTAGCTGTTTCTAATATACAAACTCTGCAAAGTTACCTCCCCACCTTGCCCAGAAGTTGAGTAGAAAATTACTAACATTACTAAGAAAATAACTAAAGTTGCCTACAAGGTCATGCATCTGTTCAGCTATGTTATAAGTAGGATGTAGGAAGAAGAGATTAACCCATATCTGGTTTTTGTTGAGAAAAAAGACAAATGTAAGTAACAAGGAAGGGCAAACCCCAGATGACTTATACGATTGTACCATCTAATTTCTTAGTAAGAGGAAAAGGAGGAAGGTTTATGACTTAGGGGTTATGAAGGGTATCCTACACACAGTCTACAACCTGGCATTCTGACATCAGACTTTGCAAAATTATTATAAGATAAATTGTTTCACTTTTATCAAAAAAAAAAATACCACAGTGAAAACTAGTAACAGGCAGGGGAGCTGGCTAGGGGTAAAGTGCTTGCCGAGTTAGTGTGAGGATCTGACTTCAGATCTCTAGTCTGACCTAAAGATATATGCAGTAGCATGAGTAGCATGCATGTGTGACATCTGTGCTGGGGAATGACAAAGGTATGAACCTCGGAGGTCTTCTTATCAGCTGGTCTAGGTGACTCAATATGCTTCAAGTTTAGTGAGAAAGTCAGGGTCAAAAGTGAACATAGCTACAGAAGGCACTTGGCATTGGCTTCCACATGCAAATCCATAGGTGAGTGTTCCTATATATATACATCTACACACATGTGTATACTACACACACACACACACACACACACACACACACACACTCACACACATACAAGCACACATACATAATTCATATGTTTAATGATATAAGTGAAAGACTTCTACAATGAAAACACTAATACATAAATAATGAATAAGAAAGGTAATTATTGAAGGAAAGAGTGTATTTTATTAAGCACATACATGCACACAAATAAAAAAAGTCTATCTTATTAGATTACAAAAATCTGTATTATAAAAATGTCTATATTATCCAAAAAGACTAGAAAATTCATATAGCTTACTAAAAAAAAAAATGACTTCTATCCCAGAACAAGAAAATATGGTAAAATATTATAGGACTACACACATACACAGAGAGAGAGAGAGAGAGAGAGAGAGACAGAGAGACAGAGAGAGAGACATACACACACAGAGACAGAGAGAGACAGACAGAGAGAGAACTGAATACCCAAAGCTGCCTATGGCCAAAAGAGCAATAAAGGAACTATGAAACTAATTGATTCCAAAATATAACACAGAGCTCTGACATTGAGATTATAATACTAAACTAAAAACAGGCATGCAGAACAAATAAAACAAGAGCCCTGAAATAAGCTCTGTAGTCATCTGTATCCCATTGATCTTCACTCTGAAAATGATAATCTTAATACATGGTGTTGGGAAAACTGGATATCCACATGCAAAGCATTCAAAAAGCACTTATATGTCTCACTACATACAAACACATAAATGAACCAAAAACACTACAAAGACATAAGGGCCCCTGCTATAAAATAAATGGAATGAACAAGGGTGTTTTAAAAGGAGACTCATAGAAGGGTAGGGAGCAAGACACTCTTCAAGCTAGAAACTTCCTGTTCTTCCAAGGAAACAGCAAGAAAAATAAGCAGCCTAAAAAAGAGAAAATGTTTGCCAACTGTACTAAGAGTTGATATAGAAGACACTACAAAAATTAATTAATTTCTTCCCTGGCAATGGGCAAAGAGACATCTTGTTGGTGGTGTCGTTCTGATATCAGTCAGGGGCAGAACAGATGGCAGTCCTTTGTTCATCCTAGCTTGATGCCTGGCTTGGTGACCAAAGATGTTTTATGCCTAGGACACATAAAAAAAACAAATCAAATCAAACCCAGGCAGCGCAGCTCAGACAGAGTAAGACAGGAAGAGACCTGTGATCAGCCATAGCATACAGTGTGGGCTAGGAAAGACCCACAGACCTGCATTCTGCCCCATGACACAGGCTGGCCATAGTCACACAGAGCCCTGCCTACCACCACATAGTGCAGTGAGGGAGCAGGAAGACAGACAGAGAACTGCAGACCACCAAGCCACTCATAGACCTGCCCTCCTTCATACACCCATATCTGTATCATCTGCAAACGTTTGGACTCGTGAAAGGGCCAGTCCTACTGTTTCAAAGCTGCAGAATCCTCATGACACAGGGCAACACCAGGATAACCGGGAGGAAGCCCAGTGAGGATCCAATATTGATGGTTTCACAGAAGCCAGAGATCTCCAAGCAGACCAACAACTCATTGAAATGATCATTTCAAGTGAAGATGTGTGGACAGAGAGATATATTGTAGGACACACTGTGACATACTAAAGCTTCCATGATGAGATGTTTTTCTATGCTGTTTATTGTTGTTTCTGATAGGCTGATTTCAATGTTGAGATATGGTTACCATGCCTTCTGAGTCATTCTCTTGATTGGTTAATAAAAGTCACTGATGGCCAATTAGCTGGACAGGAGGAGTATAGGAGATTAGAACAGGAACCCTGCTTTTTACACACAGGATTAGTTCATTCCACCAGGAGACATGGAAGCAGATAGACATGTTTGAGAACGCTGGAAGATAATCACAGGCACGTGGTGGTTTGGGATTAGGTTATCTGGGTTAACTTAGAGTAGCTAATTGAGAGTCTGCCCAGCTAAGGGCTAAACGTTAAAACATTAAAAGGTCTTGGTTATTAATTATTGGGGAAAGGACTGCAGAAGTTTATAGGCTGTCATTCAAGCAATCCAGGGCCGTGGGACTCCCAGACT
>CAJQZJ010010085.1:7184233-7202881 GCA_907164525.1 Lophiomys imhausi | reverse complement strand
TGGCTGCTCTGCCAAGCCACCAGCTGCTCTGCCGGCCTAATCTTACAGTTTATACTTATTAATAAATACAATTGATAATTAAATTGCAGTTTCAGTTTGTTCATTTTCTTGTGCATGTGTGTGTTCTATTTTTGAGGGAAGTGCAAGGACAAAGAGTGGATATGAGTGGACAGGGAGATGAGTGGCAGGACTGGGGTGCATGATGTAAGACTCACAAACAATCAATAAAATGTTAATACAGTGATTAGCTTAAATGCAAATATTATATCTACATAGACATTTCTTTTTATTAAATATATTTAAATTAAAATGTAATAAATATAATTATACTATGTCTTCCTTTCCTCCCTCCAACCTCTTATATGTATCTCTTCCCACTTGCTTCCTCTCAAATTCATAGCTTGCTGCTTTTTCTATAATTCTTATTGTTATATATATGCATAAATATTTACCTATAACTTGCTGACTCTGTTTGATGTTCCTTGGATGTATATATCAGAGATAATTACTTAAAATGAAATAACCAGTTAGGGGGCTCATTCCTTGGGAAGGCTATTCTTCCCCTCTCTGCATTCTCCAATTGCCTGAGTTCTTTGTCTACGGTGAGGCCCTGTGAATTCACCTCATTTCTCCATTGTATATCCATTGCTATTGTCACTGTCTTCTTTAGGCAGCCACATTGCTGAGATATCATGAGTTGCTTCTATGACATTTCTGGTAGACACAATCTAAGGAGACACAGTCTAACAACAGACTTTCTTTTGCTTTGCTTCTTAGTTCTTCAGTCTCTTCTGAAGTGTTCCCTGAGCCTTAGGTGCAGGAGTTGTGAGAGCCACATGTAACTATGGGGAATAAGAATAAATACTTAGAATGAGTTAGGAATTGCACTGGTTTAGTTAATGATACTAGAAGATTCTCCTCTGCAATCCATGATCTTGCTAGTTCTGAGAAGTAAGCTAGGGCTAGGGTTAGGGTTAGTGTAAAATGGAAGTACATAGAGTAAGAGAAAAACTTAGCCAGGAAAACACCTCACTGAAAATTAATTACTCTGAATATATAATAATTAAAGACAAAATCATGAAAACAAATGACCCAATTAAAAAAGTGGAGTATGGATTTGAACAGAGAATTTTAATAGAAGAAATAAAAGTAGCTAAGAAACATCTCCAAAGGTCATCTTTATGAGTTAGGGAAACACAGGTTTAAAGGAAAAAAAAGACTTCAATAGTTCATCTCACCTGTCAGAATGCCAAAGATCAACAAAACAATGGACAAACAAATGCTGTCAAGAGGTACAGAAAAGAGAACCTTCCTTCACTGTACATGGGGATGCAAAGTGCTGTAGCCACTCTGGAAATCAGTATAAAGAATATACCATACTAGCTACCATATGAGCTCATTATGTCCCTCTTTTGGGAATATTCCCAAAGGACTCAACAGCATACTCCGCAGACACTTGCTCATCAGTGTTCATTGCCCACCCCACCTCCCATTCACAATAGCCTGGATACTGAAACAGCCTAAATGTTCTTCAAGTGAGTAAGGAAAATGTCCCCAACAGAACACTAGCTGGCCATAAGGAAGCGTGAAATTGTGGCAATTGCAGATAAATGGATGGAGCTAGAGAGAGTATATTGAGTGAGGCAATCCAGACCCAGAAAGGCAAACAGGGCGTATTCTTTCTCATCTGTGGTTCCTAGCTCCAAATCTTCAGATGTGAGTATATAACTGGGAGGATCCTCAACCAGGGACATGAAAACGAACTATGAGAGGAGGGAGGGAGGGAAGAGAAGTAGAGAGGGGAATCAAGGAATACAAATGCTATAAAGAGGGAAACGGGAAAAGGAAGAGGGCAAGCTTCAGCTGGAGGGAGAGGAAGGTCAATACAGAAGGAAAAAGAGGAAGAAAAATAACACTAAGAATGTTTGAAAAGCAATCAGGAATAAATGTGTCCAAAATTATATATAATACATATAAGTGTATGTATATTTCCCCCAATACCCATATACTATTTAATAAAACCCCGGTACTAGGCAAGACAAATGTTCTCTTCAGTTGTTGGTCAGTGGAGTCCTACAGTCTCCCAAAGCAATACAGGTCTTTGCTCTTGCCTTTGTCCCTAAGAAATTAAAAGAAAGTTCATACTGCTGAAGACACAATGCTATTCAGAGTCAGGACTTCAAAGATTCCACTTGGATCTGAGCTGAAAGCCTCCAGTCTGGGAACTGGCTCCATGGTGTCAGGAGTTGCTACTCAAGCCGCTAAATGAGGGTGGTACTGGTATTTCTACCTTGTGATGATGTCTATGAGCCACAACAATGAACAACATGGCAAGACACTGTCGGGGTACATTAGCTGTACTCATAGAAAGACAGTCTCAGGGTACAATAGCTGTACTCACAGCTTTATGGTAACTAATAGCTGTCTAATTGGACTTACGGTTCCCCTCAACATGAGAGAAACCATGCCTGGTACTAGAAAATCTATGGAAATATTTCTGAAAGAGTGTATACAAATAACCAGCAGATGATATATATGGAGGGGGTGTTTATATAATTAATCATCAGGAAAATTGAAACCCAGACCACATTTAATGGGCACCTGAGTTTGGCTCCCTAGTACTGATACAAAACCCCAGCACGGTGCCATATATCTATCTGTAGATCCAGCATTGGGACACAAGGATAGGTGAAACCCTGGGGATGATGTACAGCCACTTTGGATGAAATAGTGAGCTGCAGGTTCAATGAGAAGCCCTATCTCAAAAGATAAGGTGGAGAGCAACTGAGGAAGACTTCCATATCAAGCTGTTGCTTCCATGTATGCATACACACACACACACACACACACACACACACACACATGTCGCGTCCCTCTCGACCAGCAAGAAATGACGCAACTCACAAAAGCTCTTCTCCTGCAGTTTATTCAGGTCCCTTGAAAACAGTCTTCCAAATAGGGACGGGCAGACCCAACCCACAGGCTAAATACTAAATGAACAGCCAATCAAGTAAAGCCACGTAGTGCTATCTTAGAGGCCCACGTATGCGGAAGCAAGCCAGATCAGCGGTCTTAGCCAAATATGGACTTGTTTACCACCGAGAGCGCTCACCGTCGGGCTGGTGGAAGGCGGAGACCAGCGCCATCTTTAAGGCGCGGCACGTCGCAGCTCTCTACAGTTCCTCCTTTTTTATTTTTTCTAAAGTTGGTAGAAGTCCCTGGAAAGGTTTCGTAATCCCCCTATCTGGGGATCTCACGGTGGGCCTGAGCCTGTAGGAGGGCGGTGCTCAAACTCTTACCCGTCTCTGGGTCAGCCTCCCCACTCGGGACTGCCCTGTCTTAGGTGGCTGAGACTTACCCGTCAACTCCGTCACTGACTTACCAGACCCTAATATCCGTGGAACGAATACCTCAGTGGGCAGGGACTATGCTTAGTGAAGATTTACTTCACGGGAGCAAGCCATGCCTGAGGGGACTGGCCTGCCTCAATGGCGACAAGGGCTTGTATAATCATGGCTACATTACGCTTTTGTGTGGTTCTCATTTTGTAGATGCACCATAGGCAAACCAGAGAGGCTAGTATCATTAGTATCGCCAAAGAGCCTACGCCCGCCCACTCCTTAAGATGATCCATAGCCGTCTGTATCCAGGAAGTCAAGCCAGTAGCCAGGCTCAGATCCACCCGAGTGGAGTTGATATGGACAATTGTTGCTCTCAGCTCTCTCATCAAATTTTCAAATTCAGCCGACCAATCCTGTAAGAGGAACTTTGACAATTGTCTGGACAAATTTGCAGCTTTTGTATAATTTTGATATTGTACGGAAGTAACACACAAACCTTGCATTTTCCACTCACACCCCAATTGTGCTAGTTGCCAAAGAGAATCAATCTGTTCTTGTATTAAATCTATGCATTGATTAACTATCATAAGACCTCCTTTGAGATGAGAATTCATAGAGGTCTGAGTATCCAATGCCTGTGCCACAGTGGCTGAGATGTTATTCAGGGCATTGGTAGTCTGTATAGAACTAGACAAGGCAATAGCTGAGGCAGTAGCTCCCACAGCAGCAACAGTGATAGCAGTAACAATAGCTGCAGTGATGCCAAAATCTCTTTTAAATCTGAATAGCATCATGGTATTAGGAGCCTCTACAGGAACTGGTACATATCGAGGCATTCTAGTCACCACAGCCACAGGAAAGGCTGTGGCATTCCAGCATAGGGCATAAAAACATGTACCTGGAGTGCATACTAACTTTTCACCTAAGGATGCACTCCCATTACTTACAATCCACAGAAAAGGAGGCCAGAGACATACTGGCGAAGCTGAAAAGCTCTTGTTGTGATAAGAATGAAACAAAGAATTTCAAGTACCAGAGCCACTACCGCTAGAGAAATCCAATCTGGTAGCGGACCTTAGGGAAAAATTACCTCTTTGATAAATTTCTCCTCCAAGCATAATGACAGGTCCCAAGTCCATGCAACTTCCATTTACTCCACACAAAAGCCACAAATCAAAAGGATTGGTGGCAGTCTGCTGAGGATCCCTAGTAGATATATCAAGCATTCCTGTACAAGACTTATTCACTATATTACTAATCATGGGGCTAAAGGAAAAATAATCTTGTTGAACCCAAACTGCTCTGCGCTCCTGACATCCAGTCCAGGGAAAAGGTCCTTCCTCTCCTGTGGATCCTCTACAAAAAGGTGCCCAGCGTGGCTGTCTGGGGGGGGTCCCGGTCAGAGACTCGTGTGGGCCACCATCCTTCAAGGCGAGAACCATTGCCTGAAAACAAACCACCACTCCTACCTCCAAACCTCAGTTGTGGTAAAAAATCTGCTGACTGCTGAGACAATTTAATGCATTTTGTATCATTTGACCTATTGAAGCTCATTAAAAAGCACAAACTACCCTTCAAGCTGACATTTCTATTACCCTCTATAGGACTTCTCTGATCATCAAAGGGAAGGTAGGGTAAGCCTAAGCTTCTATTACTGCTAAATAAGCGTGGAAACACAGTCACATCATGTCTGACCGGCATCGGCTTTGGGAATATCGACAGGATCCCCCATCTCGGCTTGGTCATTCCTGACATACTCACTGCTACTATCACCAGAATCCTTAGGAAGGTCTTCATGACGAATCTTCCTCACAAGGCATTCAGGCACCCACACTGGATCTTGTTGATCCTGAGGAAAAACACAAACAGACCCTCTCGCCCATGTTAGCACGGGGTCAGGCCCCCGCCAAGAGCCTGTCAGAATGTCCTTCCATTTCACCATGCTTTTAGGCGGACCATGGGAATCCTGATGTCTGTCCGCTGCTGAGCGGCCTTGAGCATCCAAATTGAAAAAATTTACAGTAAATAAGGCTAAAGATATTCTCTCCTTGGGGGTACGGCCTTGGCCTATTCCCCCTTTTTGTTTTTGTAAGCATTCTTTCAAGGTGCGATGAGCACGCTCCACAATTCCTTGTCCTTGAGGATTGTATGGTAATCCGTGATTAAGCTGTACCTCCATCTGATTGCAGAAGGAGACAAAGGACTGAGCTGTATAGGCTGGTCCATTGTCCGTTTTTAGCTGCTGTGGTTTTCCCCATGCAGCCCAGGCTTCTAAGCAATGTCCTATGACATTGCGAGCCTTTTCTCCACTCATAGGTGTAGCATGTATGATACCTGAGCAGGTATCCACAGATACATGAATATATTTTAAGGTTCCAAACTCTGAAATGTGGGTAACGTCCATTTGCCAGATTTTGAGTGGCATCAACCCTCTAGGGTTCACTCCCACACTGGGAGGATGATGATGAATCACACACTGAGGACAGTCCAAAACTACTTGTCTAGCATCTGCTCTAGACAAATGGAATTTCTGCTGTAGAGTTTTTGCATTTACATGAAATAATTGGTGAAACTGTCTGGCTTGGTCCAGGAATGAGCTCCAAAAAATGCATTCCATCCTGGTCCATTGATCAACTTTATCATTACCTTCACTTAATGGTCCAGGTAATCCTGTATGTGCTCTGATATGTTGAATATAAAAACACCTTTTTCTCTGCCAGATTAAAACTTGTAACTCTTGTAATAAGGCACATACAGTACTACTATTCTTAATAGGACCTGCTAATTCTAATACTTTCACTGCGTTGACCACATAAACTGAATCTGAAATCAAATTGAATGCAAATTGACATCTTTTAAACACCTCCATTACTATTTTCAATTCTACTATTTGGGGGGAGCCCGGTTGAAATTGACATAACACGGGCTCTTGTCTTTCTATCAAATAGGCTCCACAGCCGGTCTTTGAGCCATCAGTAAACACATTTGGTGACCCTTGAAGTGGTACTGCTGAAGTAACCTTAGGGAATATTACTGGGTGCTCCTTAAAAAAATGATAGCAATGGATGTTTAGGGTAATGGTTATCAATCACTCCTTCAAAGCTACATTGCAATATTGCCCAGTCATCTACAGTGCCACACAAAATCTTAATTTGATAACTGGAATAAGGCACTATTATACTGGCAGGAGCAACTCCAAAAGACTGCAAGCATTGTTGGATACCATTCAAGGCTAAAGCAGCAAGTGCAGTGGGATAATGTTCTATTCTGTTCTTACTTGTGTCCACATCCCCGGGCAGAAAGATCTCCCTACTTTCAGTGACTGAACATGGTGATCTATTTGAGTGGCTTCTGGATATGGAGGAGGAGTTAAAGGTGCCATGGCAACGGCTTTGTTCACACCAGTTGCCGCCAGCATGGCTGAAGGCGCTGTAGCGACGACTCCGCCCACTCCGACTGCTGCTGACGCTGATGCTGACGTGTCAGGCGCCATAGCAACAGCTCCTCCCACACTGACTGCTGTCGACATGTCCTTTTCTTTTACCCTTTTCTTTTCCTTTTTTCTAATAACAGTCCTCTCCAACTGTTCTAGTAGAGCGTGTAGCTCTCCTTCAGAATCTGTGCTCTCTGAGTCCTCAAAATCTCTAAAATCTCTAAAATCGGGATAGAGAGGAACTTTCTTTCTGCCTCCCTTTTCACTGTCTGCCTGCTCAAATCTTTCGCATTTGTCACTGTCTACTTGCTCAGATCTTTCCCCTTGCAGCAGTTCCAAGGCTGACTCTCCCTCTTTGATTGCATTACAACACCTCTGATCTTCTAAACAACTCCTCACCATTTTCCAAATCGGTCTTACTCCATGCTTCAGAGTCCCTTGCTCCCAAGCAAAATCCAAGTCCCTGCCTAATTTGTCCCAGCAGGATACCGTAAGATTCCCGGACACCGCAAACCACGGAGCCACGGAATCACATTCATTCAAAAATCTTTCTATCTTAATCTTCAAATTCCTAGCTAAAAGTAGCTCCTGAAGAGCCAGAAAAATTGGGTGTGACTCAGACAACCCCATGTTTAAAAATTTACTTTCGGTTTGCAGCTTCCCCACGAAACTGTATCTTTTGTTCGCTATCTCCGCGAAACCTTACCGTACGTTCACTATCTCCGCAAAACTTCACCGTACGTTCGCTATTATCCGCGAAACTTTACCTTGCGTTCGCTATCTCCGTGAAACTTTATTGTCCTGATTTATCCCAGGAACTTACCAACGCGTTGCCCCTGACTGCAGGAGTTCTGAGTCTTTTCTGGGTTCCCCGTACGGGCCACCACTTGTCGCGTCCCTCTCGACCAGCAAGAAATGACGCAACTCACAAAAGCTCTTCTCCTGCAGTTTATTCAGGTCCCTTGAAAACAGTCTTCCGAATAGGGACGGGCAGACCCAACCCACAGGCTAAATACTAAATGAACAGCCAATCAAGTAAAGCCACGTAGTGCTATCTTAGAGGCCCACGTATGCGGAAGCAAGCCAGATCAGCGGTCTTAGCCAAATATGGACTTGTTTACCACTGAGAGCGCTCACCGTCGGGCTGGTGGAAGGCGGAGACCAGCGCCATCTTTAAGGCGCGGCACGTCGCAGCTCTCTACACACACACACACACACACAAAACATATGGAAAGATTAAGAAATCATACAAGCAACAAGTGTTGGTGGTGGCAAGGATGTGAAATAAAGTGGAATCTTTATACTGTGTTGAGGGAAATGTTACCATAGCTATTTTTTAAATCATTATAGAAGTTCCTCAAAAAGTTAAAAATAGAATCACAATATGATCCATTAATTCCAATACTAGGTAATACAGTAAATTTAGTGTATTCAGGAGACTTTTTTTTTTTTGCACTCATAACCAATGCATCATTCTCCCAATAACCAAGAAATAAAAACCACTTTTGGGTGTATCAATTGATAAACAGACAAAAAAGAATGTAGGGCACAGATAAAATGAAATGCCGTTTAGCTGTCATGAAGACTGCACTCCCACCATCTGAGGCAATATAGAAAGGACTGGAACTGACTCTGTTAAGTAAAATGTGGCAGTGACAATCCAGTGTCACTCCTATGTGGAGTCTAAAATTGTGTTGTTCACATGAAGGAAAATGGCAGAACTCTGGTTGACAGAGGCTGGGGGACATCTGGTGGAAGAAGAAGAAGATGGGCAGACTTGATCAATAAGCATGAAAATAAAGTGATATGAGAGCAAGAAGTTGTGGTATGTTTCTGTATTGTAGGGTGACTATAGATGATGGTGTGTCTTCCAAGTAGAAGATTTTATCTCTTTTTGCTGTAAAGAAATGATACTATTAAATGAGATAAACATGATAAATACCACACACTGGAAAAAAGACAGCATCTTTAACAAATGATGGTCAAACTACATACCTGAATGTAGAAGAATGCAAATAGATCCAAATTTATCACCCTGCACAAAACTCAACTACAAATGGATCAAAGGGCTCAACATAAGGCTAGATTCATTGAAGCTGATAGAAGAGAAAGTGGAGAGAAGACTTTCTCAACAGAACACTGTTAGCAATGTATTAAAATCAATAATTTTTAAAGAGAACTAATGAAACTGAAAAGCCTCTATAATAAAAGGACAGTGCCATTCAGACAAAGCAGCAGCCTACAGAATGAGAAAATGTTTTTGCAAACTCCACATCTGATAGAGGACTAATATCCCAAAACAAAACAAACAAACAAACAAAAACCAAATAATCCAATCAAAAAATAGAGCATACATCATACATCTAAACAGAGAGTTCTCAATAGAGGAAACCCAAATGACAGAAAACTCTTAAAGAAATGTTCAACATCTTAGCCATGACGGAAATTCAAATCAAAACAACTTTGAGATTTATTTTTACACATTTTACAATGGCTAAGATTAATAACAGAAGTGACAGCTCATGTTGGTAAGGATGTGAAACAAAGGGAACACTCATTGTTGGCTGGTGGAAGTGCAAAATTGAACAGCTACTATGGACATCAGTGTTCTGGGCAGTTCCTCAGAAAGATGGGAATCAATCTACCTCAAGATCCAGCTATGCCACTCTTGGATATACACACAAAGGATGCTTCATTCTACCTCAAGGACACTTGTTATTTTTTAATATTTATTTATTACTTCAGGTTGCATCTCCACCACAGTGTCCTCTTTCCACCCCTCCCAGTCCTGCCCTCTCACCCTCTACTCCCTATCCCTTCCATCACCTCTGGAGTGAAATGTCCCTACATAAAAGTCCCCCACCCCATTTCAGCCATCATATGAGGGCCAAGAGCCTCCTCATACAATGGGGCCTACAAAGCAGCACCACTAGGGCAAAGTATCTCATTCACAGGAAAAGAAGTCTATGTTCATGTTCCCTTTGGTGCATTCGTTGTAGTATAGGTATCCTGTACTACATGGCTAAAATCCAACGATAAGTGAATAGATGCCATGTGCATCCTTCTGAGTCTGGGTTAGCTCACTCCGGATGAGCTTCTCTAGTTCCATCCATTTGGCTGCAAATTGCATGATTTTGTTGTTTCTGATAGCTGAATAGTATTCCATTGTGTAGATGTACCACAGTTTTTTTTAATCCATTCTTCGGTTGAGGGACATCTGGGTTGACAAAATGGCAGCCTACAGATTGGAAAAAAATCTTCACCAACCCCACATCTGACAGAGGGCTAATATCCATAAATTACAAAGAACTCAAGAAAATAAATGCCAAGAAACCAAATAATCAAAAAATAGGGAAGAGAGCTAAACAGAGAATTCACAAAGGAGGAATCCCTAATGGCTAAGAGACACTTGAAGAAATGCTCAGCATCCTTAATCATCAGAGAAATGCAACTCAAGAAGACTCTGAGATTCCATCTCACACCTGTCAGAATGGCTAAGATCAAAAGCTCAAATGACAGCACATGCTGGCGAGGGTGTGGAGAAAAGGGAAACCTCCTTCATTGCTGGTGGGAATGTAGGCTTGTGCAACCACTATGGAGGTCAGTATGGTGATATCTTAGAAAACTTTAAATAGCTCTGCCTCGATACCCAGCCATACCACTTCTGGGTATACATCCATATGATTCCTCACTGAATCACAAGGATGTTTCCTTTTCTATGTTCACAGCAGCCTTATTTGTAATAGCTAGAAACTGGAAGGACACTTGTTTAACCATGCTCATTGCTGCTGTACTCAGACATAGAAACAACCTAGATGTCCCTCACAGAAAAATGGATAAAGACAATGTGGTACATTTACACAATGGAGTATTCACCCAGCTGTTTTAAAAACTGACGTCATGAAATTTATGGGCAAACAGATGGAATAAAAACAAAAACAGACAAACAAAAAACATCCTGAGTGAGGTAACTCAGACCCAGAAAACAAATATGGTATTTATTTGTTTATATGTGAATATTAGCTATTAAGTGGGCGTTTTAAGGTTACTATTGCTATGATGAAACACCATGATCAAAAGCAAGTTGTGGAAGAAAGGGTTTATTCAGCTTACACTTTCAGATTGCTGTTCATTTTCTAAGGAAGTCCTAGAAACAGGGCAGGAACCTGGATGCAAAACTGATACAGAGGCCGTGGATGGGTGCTGCTTACTGGCTTGTTCATCATGGCTTGCTCAGCCTATTTTCTTATAGATCTCAGGACCACCAGCATAAGGATGGCACCACCCACAATGGGCTATGCCCTTTCCACCAGCTACTAATTAAGAAAACACCTGACATGCTTGCCTACAGCACAATCTTATTGTGACCTTTTCTTTCTTTCTTTCTTTCTTTCTTTCTTTCTTTCTTTCTTTCTTTCTTCCTTCCTTCCTTCCTTCCTTCCTTCCTTTCTTCCTTCCTTCCTTTCTATTTAACTTTTAATTGATTCTTTGTGAATTTCATATCATGCACCCCAATCCTTCTCATCTCCCCATCCCTTTGTATTTGTTCTCTGCCGTTGCAACATGCCTTCCAAAAGAAAAAAAAAATACATCATTGTGGAAGCTGTAGTGTGTCACAGTGTGTTCCACAGTATACCCTTTTGTCAACACATCTTTAATTGCAAATGTTCATTGCAATTAGTCATTGGTCTAGTTTGAGGCCTCCGGCTTCTGCTATACTATAAATACTGTATCTTCTTCAGGACTCCTCTCTGACATACTGGTTTTGCCCTGTTTCATGGAGATCCTGAAGCTTTAGATCTGTAGAATTGGCCCCTTCACAAACTCCAGCAGTTCATAAATGGAGTAGAGGTTGTGGTAGGGCAATTCAAAGCCCTGGATAGGGCCTGGGTGGTAGCTGAGCTGGCCAGCCTGCCAGCTCTCCCACACCCATACCACCAGGGAGAGCTTTCCAGCACTGCCCTGGCTACCTCACTCAATGGCAAAGGCCAGGGTCAGCTCTCCTGACTGCCGCAGGGGCAGAGGTGGGTGGGGAGGGCATCTGTCCCTCACCGGGGGCATTTTCTTAATTGAGGTTCTTTCCTCTTAAATGACTATAGTTTGTGTCAAGTTGACATAAAACTATCCAGCACAGTAATGACAAAGTTACAATCTGTAGACCCAGAGAGGTTAAATATAAAAACAGAGAATGGGAGTGGGGGGGGCACCACATGGCTTTCCCTGGAAGGAGGGATATAAAATAGATTTAATGGGTGCAGAGTACAGGGGAGAGGAGATGGGATTGAGGGACAGGTTGTAAGGGACATTTGAAGTATGGTATAAAAACCTAGTGTAGTGGAACCTTCCTAAAATATATGAAGGTGATCTTAATGAAGTCTCTAAATAATGGGAGAGACAAAGTCCCATCTCTTGTCACCAAAGGAAGCTTCTACTACTGGGACTGGTTTACATACCATCTTGGGGTTGACAAAAGGGATCCATGGAGATTCCAAAACAACCAAGCCTGTTGCCAAGATAATAAATTGCTCTTCAAAAACTGACAGGAAAGCCTCATTGCTGAAGATAACACCAACATAACTCACTGACCAAGAGCCAGAGGCTAGTTAGATCACAAACTGGAGGTAAAATCAAACACTAACTAGTCATAATAAAAGGAAAAAAATAGTGGTAGAATTACTCCTGTTAATATTCTGCTATACTCATAGAACAGTGCCTTCTTATTCAGCCATCATCAGAGAAGCTCGCTTTTGCAGAAAATGGGGACAAATACACAAACCCACAGCCAGATATTACTCAGAGAGAGAGAGAGAGGACTTTGGAACATACAGCTCTAAATGGGATATCTCCATCAAATCCCTCCCCTAGAGCTCAAGGAACCCTATAGAAAAAGGATGAAAAGAGTATAAGAGCCAGAGGGAATTCAGAACACCAGGATAATAAATCCCTGTAAATCAACTGAGCAAAGTTCATGTGAACTCGCAAAGACTGACCCAGTAAGCACAGAGCCTACATGGGTCTGCACTAGGTCCTCTGTGTACATATATTATGACTTCCAGCTCAGTGTTTTTATCGCACTCCTGAGAGTATGAATGAGTGGGTGTCTAATTCTTCAGCCTTCTCTTGGGCCTCTTTTCTTTCTGCTCATTTAACTTGTCCAATTTCAATGTAATAGGTTTTGTTTTATTTATTACATTTTTTTTTGCTTGTTTGGTTATCTCTTATATGCCTTTTCTTTTCTTACCTAAGGGAGAAAAAGGGAGTGGATCTGGAGGGGATGAGACATGAGCAAAACCTGGGGATGGGGGAGGGGAAACTTTAACCAGGATATATTGTATGAGAAAAGAATCTATTTTTAATAAAAGGAGGAAAAGAAAAAAAGGAAATAGTTTAAAATTATATGGACACGTATAATAAGATATAAATGTTAAACAATGCATACATGTATTGAAACATCATATCATATACCATAGTATGCCTAATTTGTATATGATCATTAAAATTTTTGTAGGCAAGGAGGCTAATTTTGGAGAAAAGGGGGCTAGTGAGTAAAATGAGACATGAAATAGGACTTGAGGTCTGTCTTCTCATGTTCACATTTAATATGGATTGTTATTAGAAAGAATTCCTTATTCTTCATGAGTCATGAATTATTATAATATACTTACTGTGTTTACATATACAAAGAATGTAATGAAATAAACTGGTTTCTTGTATTAGAATTAAAATACAATAATATGGAAAACTGCAAAAAACCAAAGATTTTTGGAATTATATACAACATATACTCCCCAAATCTTGACATACTTTTTACAAGCTAAATATGTCAATATATCAAAATGCCATTAATAAAGTAAAGCAAATGATAAAATAAGTAGACATTGGCAAGAATATAACTAAAACAGTTCTTGTATTTTAAAATTCATGAAGAATGTATTCAATTTCATAATATAAACAAGCACACAGAATAATAGACAAAGACGTGAAAGGAGAGATGGCAAGCCTAAGAACCAGAGGTGAATCTCTAGAATCCACATGAAAAAGCCCAATGTTGAAACCCAGTCCTGTATTCCAGCTCTGAAGAGATGGAGACAAGGATCACTACAGCTTGCTGGGGAGGCCCTGTGCTAAAGAGAGAGAGAGAGAGAGAGAGAGAGAGGAAGGAAGAGAGGGAGACAGAGAGAGAGACATAAGATAGAGAGAGAGTACAAGAGAGAAGAAATAAAGAAAGGAATGAAACTCGAGGTTGCCCTTGGACTCCCACAAAGGCATGTACACACACGCAGAGGCACACACACGCACCTGCACATACATAAATATGCATGTGCATGTATACAATACACACAATCAAAGAATAAATTATAGTCAATTTTTTGACATTTCACACACACAAAAAAAGAAAATATCTAGAAAGGTGTTCATCATCATTAGTTTACAGAGAAATTTAAGGCAAAACCTATAAAACCACAATACATGATGACCAGGATGACTAAAGTTTAAAAAAAAAAAAAACCACATGATTAGCATTACTGATTTTTTCCTTTGCCCTAGGTTCCAATATGGCTTGGCACAGAAATGTTTCTAATTCTGTCTTTATTTAAAATTTTGATATTTTGGTCTTTGTGGATTTTTCATTACCTTTATTTGAAAAAGTACTTATTAAACATTGTTTACCTTATGTATTACATTTTTAAATGTACCCTGAAATTTTGTGCCACAGAAGAGTACTACATTTACTTCAGCCTATTCCCAGGCTTTCTGACTAGGTTATTTTGGTGACTAGAATTTAAGAAAGGAGTATCCATTAATTTACTCCCCGTCATCAATTGTGGCGAGCACTTCAGCATGTGCATCACACTTTTTAAGAGTTCTCTTTGATGGCTTCCTGCTTAGGTTGTTACTTTTTTGTTTGTTTGTTTGTTTTTTGGGTTTTTTTGAGGCAGGGAGACATGGGGAATAGGGATTGTCACAGAACCCTTCCATGTCCCGCGGTCTCTATTGTGCATCTGCAGTCATCATTATCATTGCTAAAGTAGTTTCCTCCCTTGCTCTTTGCAGTCAGCAAGAGTGCAGATTATGGGTGTCCACGTGGTTTCTGTCCATAGCACCGGCCATGAACAAGGCCCTTAGAACTAGCCTCGACTACAGACATCAATATGACCCCAGGCTGCAGAATAGACCACAGGCATCTGCCTGGCTTTCAGTGGTAACATGGACAGTGGACATCAACACAGACCCTGGCTGCAGTGGGAACACAGATCCAAATATGGCCCTTGGTGGCAGCATGGACCATGGGCCAGTACATCACCATGGCTTCAGGTGGCAGTACAGGCCACCCGGATCCATATGAGCCCTGTGGCCGCATGGCCCATGGCTGATGGACATCAACATGGCTTCAGGCAGCAGCATAGACCATGGACATCCTCATGGCCTTTGATGTTTACAGAGACAATGAACATAAACACAGAACCCAGCTGTAGCAGGACTCCAAACTCAGTCATAGCTGTTAGCAGCAGCATGACCCAGACATCACCATGACCCCAGATGGTGGCCCAGGTCATTTGCATCAATATGGCCCCAGTAGCAGCAAAATTTCAAAAGTTTTTTTTTAGTAACAGAATGCCAGCATGATGACTATTCTTGTGGCCAACTTGACTATATCTGGGATTAACTGAAATGCAAGCAACTGGGTACACCAGTGAGGGACTTTTCTTGTTTAGATCGTTGAATTAGGAAGACTCACCTCTAGCTGGGATCTTTTGAGTTGGGGAAATCGACCTTTAATCTGGGTCACACCTTTTGGTGGCAGCTCATATAAAGGACAAGGAAGAAGGTAGCTCTTGCTCTTTTCCTGCTTGCACTAACTCTTGCTGGCAAGTCCATTCCTTCACTGGCATTGGAACCTACTGCTCCAGGATTCCAGGATCCACTAAAGACCAGCTGAGGCATCATCCAGCCTTGTGGAACAACCACTAGTGGATTCTTAGGCTTTCTATTGGTATTTAGCGAATAGTATGTATGTCTCAAAAAGTTCTAGTTGTCTCCAAAGATTCAGGGACCATTGTAGAAGTTGGGATGAAAATATTGTGAAAGTCGTAGGTCAAAGGGGACTGGAACAAAATTGTCGCAGTCACAAACCCACAGAAGTTGTTGTTCCCCTCAGAAGATCAGGCCAGTCAACATTCAATCATGGGGGGAGGGGAATAGGGTAAACAACTACGACCCCTTACTGAGGCATTTGAATAGATGATGGCTCCTTGGAGAGTGACTGCCAGTTTTCTTTAAGAGTGTGGACCATGGTAAGTGGACCATGCTTCAGAGGATGGCCCCATAGTCAGGAGAATAGGACCACAAAATTTGGAGTCCAAGGTTTAATTTTTTTTAACAAAAACAGTAAATGAAATCTGGGGTATAGCAGTATGGGAGTAGATCTTGGAGGAGTAGAAAGCATATATGACCAAAGTATACCGCATAAAATTATCAAATAATTAGTAAAAATCTCTAAAAACTCCAGCTATGGAAGGGAGTTTCCATTGCTTTGCACAATTTAAAGGGAAAGCAGGCACGATATCCGGTTCTACAGCCAACGTCTTGAAAATCCTGGTAAACAGCATCCAGAGTATTTATTTAATGTGATTTGTTTAAAACAGTTAATGTAAGTGGTATTAATCGGAAGACTTCATCTCTAAGTGGTAGACCACTTACTTTATTGTTCCACTAAAAAACGAATAAGATCCTTGCCAATTTATCTTAGATAAAGATTCTCATGCAAGTGATAGAGGCACTTCACTTATACATACCAAAGCCATTCACTTTTGTTCAGTACCTAAAGCAGATAAGGGACCATTCCTCTCCCTGTGGTGCTAGATAGATGTTAAACATCATGAAAACACACTAAAAAAAAAAAAAACTATTAAAAATCACTATAACATTACGTAGAAATACTTTTTGAAAATAATCTTCTGGGTGTTTATTTTGCCTCAACATAAGTAAAGATGACAGGTGATGGTGTGGTTTGGCTCCTTAATTGACAGCCTTCAGACACTCCATCATGCCTTGCCCTCTTCAATGAAACAATGTCAGTCTTTCTGTCAGTCAGCCAGACTACACTTATACCAGCCTTAAATATTTTTAACAATGCACAGATGCCTTGAGGAAGTCGTACAACAATTACAACTGCTTGCTGTAACAGCACAGCCAAAACTCTCAAAAGTGTGGCCTTAACAATGACTGTTGGATTTTTACTGGCATCTCTTTCCTTAGGTTTGGGAAGTTTTCTTCTATGATTTTGTTGAAGGGTTAGGAGGTAAAGAAAAAAAAATGAAATGTGATGTTTCGGCCTTTTACACTAATTGTCATAAACTGTTTAGGATAATTAAGAAATGCAAGCTGGGCGGCGACCTACACTGACGCATTTTGAACGCGGGGGGGAAAAAAGAGCCATAAAAAATACAGAGTTATTGGGCACTGTGCAAAAACCGGAGGGGCTAGACCCCCCCCCCGAACACTCACAGCTGCCAAGGGACTGTTAAAAGTCCCAGGGTAAGGCTCTCTCCCCATCTCTCACAGACACGGAAACCACTAAACCAGGGATTCGGGAACTCCTATTTGGAGAGGAGCCTGGTAAGATTGATCCCAACACACAGCAGGCAGGATCAGAGGCCACTGGCGATAGTTCACTAGCCTATTGGACTCCCCACGCCTCAGGTAGAACTTATACTCACTTAAAAAATTTTGCGAGATAGTGGAAGTTTTAGCAAGGAACAAACAGGGGGCTCAGCGGGTGGTCGGCAGCCGCTCGTGAGCGGAGGGCGGGAGGTTCAGACAGAGTGCGGAAACCGGAAACACAAAGGCGGGAGGGAGGAGCCTAATCCCGCACACTTACGGCAGCACAGCTGGGGAGTGAGCCCGGCTGGCAGGGCCAAATCCCCGCAAACCCACGGCAGGACAACTGGGGAGAGAGTCAGGCGTGGGCTGGGCCAGGGATCCGCACACCCACGGCTGAGCTGCTGGGGCGAGAGGTCCACTCAGGCGGCCGGGGGATCCGGGGCACTGTGCACCCATGGCCAGGCAGCCAGGGAGGGAGAGCCGCGGCTACGCAGACAGGGAGGGAATCAGACTCAGAGGCCAGGCCTGTGGCAAGAAGCCTAGTGAGAAACCAGAAATCGGGACCATAGCTGTATTCTGGAAAATCCAGACATAATAGGTGTGGAGCCAGACTCTGTCAGCCTCCGTGATGACAAACAAAGCACACAGAATCTGTGCCTGGGCAAACAGGTCAATACCATCAGAACCATTACAGGCTGATAACTCAGAGTACAACATAGAGAAGTCTGAATTGGGAGCAGTGAAACAATTCCGGTCCATTACTCACAACCTGGGATTAGGCTGCACCAGCTCACAGTGCCTCAGATGATTAAAACCACAGTGACCCTGAAATCCCCCTGTAAGCAACGACAGATAGCCAAGTAACTCGTCCCCTGCACCAAAGCATCCACTGTGGATCCAAGCACAGAAAACGACAAGAACAGACAGCTAAACACACCCAATGGTCAAAGGTCAAAAAAAAAAAAATAGAAATCAAGAAAATATGTCACCAACAAAGCAGAATTATCCTAGCTCATCCAATTCGGATGACCTCACACCAAAAGAATCACATGAAAACATGGACAATTCTGCATTATGGAAAGTGATAGAGTCCCTGCAAGCAGAACTTAAATCTATGAAGGAATTCAAAGAAGCCACAATTCTACAACTCAAAACAAGGAACAACACCATTAAAGAGCTCCAAGCCAAGGTGACAGAGCTTGAACAGGAAAAGGACAAGGCTATGAAAGATTTTCATACAAAAACAAGCAAGCTGGAGAAGGAAATGTA
>CAJQZJ010010085.1:7128263-7174233 GCA_907164525.1 Lophiomys imhausi | reverse complement strand
TAAGAAAAAGAACCATTATTTGGACTGAAAGGGAGAGCTGTTGGGGGAAAAATAAATACCTTAAACGAAAAAAAAAAAAGAAGGAAAGAGGATGGGGGGGTTGAGGGGGAGGAGGGTGGAAGGGTGGGACTGGAGGGGGGAGTAGAGAGGGGATTGTGATTGAGATGTGACTTGAAGAAATAAAAAATAAATTATTAAACAAAAACAAAAAAAAAAAACAAAACAAACTCCTAGTCATGCAAACATGTCACTTTGTTAGCTACTATGACAGACTATCACAGATATTCTCTAAACTACCCAGTAATCAAGTTGCTAAGAGACAAGCAACATTTGCTTATCTAAATACAAGAGATGGATAGGGCATCTTCAAAAACCCAAGAGATCTGCAGAATATGGCATTCAAAGATGTTATCTTAAATCAAGATTTTCTTTTTTTTTTGATATCGAGACATATCA
Organism: Lophiomys imhausi; assembly: GCA_907164525.1. Taxonomy (NCBI): domain Eukaryota; kingdom Metazoa; phylum Chordata; class Mammalia; order Rodentia; family Muridae; genus Lophiomys; species Lophiomys imhausi. Next base: position 7,173,777 of record CAJQZJ010010085.1, on the reverse strand, counting down.
GTGCCTGACAGCACCCCCTATTCTACTCCAAGTAGAAAATAAGCATCGAAGAACCTCCACTGTAAGATGGTTGAATTAGTGGCAAGCCTATCTCTTGGCATGAAAAAACCCCTTGCACCAACTGCAGACAGACTGCTGTCCAAAAAGGACAAAACTTGGTAGCAGGGAATTTGACAGCCTAACTCTGCCAAGACAGGGTAGGTAAGTCCTTCATAATCCCTGCTCTACAACAAATGTCTGTCATAGAAACAGGACCCAAAGGCTGAAGACTGATGCAGGAATGTATGGAGAGAAAATGGGAACTGTCCAGGCAGTCATTGGTATGTCCTTTCTTAGTTTTGGAAGCTGCAGGCCCTGCACTTCCTATATAAGCAAATATATTTATCCCTCTCAGGTCTCTGAGGTGGTTGAAGAATAGACAGCTAGAGTCTCATAGTTAAATTTTGAGTTGTTTAGGAATCAAGAGGGTGTTATAGATCTAAGAAGATACTCTTAAAAGTGTGTTGCAAGTTAGTATGAATGTTGAGTCAGATATAGACCTTTAAACACATGGAGATGGTTAGATAGTAGAATGTTAAAGTCAGGGGCCAAATATGTATAAACTGGACATTGGGAAGGTATACTGGGCCATTTAACTCTCATAAATGTGGCATATTTATATCTGTTGTTTTGTATAATACTTACTGTTATAAGAGAAGGAACCATCTGTTGGACTGAAAGGGGAAACTTCTGGGGGGAAGAGGATGGAAGGGTGGGATAGGAAGGGGGAATAGGGAGGGGTTTGTGACTGAGATGTAACTTGAAGAAAAAAAAATAAAGTATTCATAAAAAAAAAGAAAGAAATACAAGCTAATGGTTATGCAATCCGGTCATTCAGTTAGGTACTATGACAGCCTATTATAGTTATTTTCTAAGCTAATCAGAAATAAACCGGCAAGAGACAAGCAACATCTGCTTACCCTAATATAAGAGATAGATAGGGCCTCTTCAAAAACCTCAAGAGATCTGCAGAATATGGCATTCAAAGATGTTTGCATAACTTTAGATTTTTTTAGATCAAGACATATCAACTCCTGACAGCACCTCCTATTCTCCTCCAAGTAGAAGATGAGCATCGAAGAATCTCCACTGGGAGATGATTGAATTAGTCGCAAGCCTATCTCTTGGTAGGAAAAACCCCTTGCTCCAACTGTAGACAGAATGCTGTCCAAAAAGGACAAAACCTGGAAGCAGGTAAGTCAACAGCCTAGCTCTGCCAAGACAGGGTAGGTAAGTCCTTCATAACCCCTGCTCTACAATCAATGTCTGTCAGAGAAACGGGGCCAAATGACTGAAGATCGATGCTATAATGTATGGAGAGAAAATGGGAACTGTCCAGGCAGCCACAGGTATGTCATTTGTTAGTTTGGGAAGCTGCAGGCCCTGTACTTCCTATAAAATCAGATATATTTATCCCTCTCAGGTCTCTGAGGTAGTTGAAGAACAGATAGCTATAGTCTCATAATTTAGTTTTGAGTTGTTTAGGAGTCAAGAGAGTGTTATAGATCTAAGAAGATACTTTTAAAATTGTGTTGCAAGTTAGTATGAATGTTGAGTCAGATATAGACCTTTAAACTCATGGAGATGGTTAGGTAGTAGAATGTTAAAGTCAGGTACCAAATACATATGGACTGGTCATTGGGAATGTACGTTAAGCCATAACCCTCATAACTCTGGCCTAATTACCTCTGTTGTACTGTATTGTATTTGTTATTATAAGAGAAAGAGCCATTTGTTGGACTGAAAGGGGAAACTGTATGGGGAAATAAGATATACCTTAAACTTAAAAGAAAAAAAAAGGGAAAAGGATGGGGGGTTGAGGGTGGGAGGGTGGGACTGGAGGGGGAATAGGGAGGGGACTGCGATTGAGATGTAACTTGAAGAAATAAAAAATAAATGAAAAAACAAAACCAATTACTGTTGGTCTTTGCCTGTAACTATTCCCACCTGGGCCAGGGGAGGAATTCTTTCCCTGACTTACCACTAGAGGGACTGTTGTGCACGATGTAAAAGGGCCAAAAGTGTGATTCCTGTAAACAGGATCTGCTTGGTGGGAATAGGTGCAAACACACATTATGAACTGATGGGGGATACCAAAGCTTCCCCATCAAGTATTGCAACTTTGGGCATAATACTATATTACACCTCTTTTTGTCTCCTTTTGATACCCATCATTAGTAGAATAGGCTGATCTGGTCAACGGAAGAAAGAAGTGGTGGAAGTGATCACAGCAGGGCTTTGGTGATTATAGACATGAGCTTGGGTACAACATAGTTGCAGAAGTGGACAGCATCCTTGGTAGGTACAGCAGGGAGCCATAAGTGAAGGTAACAGCAGAGACAGAGGTAGATAAGGAGTGGTGGCAGTAACCAGTAACAGGAATAAGTAACAGAACAATAGGCAAAGCTGGTGGCCAATGAGGTTGGAGCTAGCAATGGCAGCCATAGCAGCAACCATTGCAATGAAGAAAGCAAGATTACATTTTAGAGAGCAGTCAGTAGAGGGTGGGAAATTCCAGAAACAGAAAGTTCAGAACACTTAGATTAAGCAACATAGAAGTCTGCTAGGTTACTGAACAAGATGAAGAGAGGATACCAGGAATTAAGGTCCAGGAGACTCCCAGACAAGTAAGCCCAAGAACTGCAACAGAAGCCATTGTCAATGACTGGGGAAGCCCACACATAGGCCTGGGAATAGAAGCGCTAGCCAATATCAAAGGCTGGGAATTCCAGTTTTCCTAGGTTCACATCAAAGTCGTAACATTTGTTCTGTGCAGCTAAGCGTCCCAGTCCCCCGGTGTTACCCAAAACCCATTACACTGTTACCTGCAACGGGGCTAAGGGTCACCCTGTTGCTCTAGTCTGTCTGTCACTATTGCTCACTGATATTAGAAGTCAAAGATCTGAGCTAGAATGGCTTCTCCTCACTCATCCGCGACCTTGTTTTGATAGAGCAAAGGGATCCTGGCCAGCAGACTAGTACCAGTAGCACCTGCCCTTGTTTTGTGGTCATTTCCAGGAACTCAGCCTTCCAGGCTGCTCCTTCCTGTAGGAGCAGAAGCCGCTGAGGGGAAGCAGCAATGGCAGGGCTCAGAACACACCCACACAATTGCCTCCCTGCTCCTGACATCAGCTGCTGAGCGGGGGAATGAAGCCAGAATTATCACCAGCTGTTTCCCAAGCTGTTTTGGCAGCAGTTCATAAAAGAATAGACTCCGCAGGCATATTCTTGAGTAATGTTACCGAAACAGAAGCTCTGTCTCCAGAAACATAATACAGAAAAGAGATAAATGGGCTCAATTTTTACCTTCCAATCTGCATACCAGTCTTCTCACTCTCTACCAAGCCCCTCATCTAATATTTAGTCACCAACACTTGAACTGTCCTCTTCTGTTATCTCTATCAATTTTGGTGCCTCATCCTTCTAATTGCCTAAATCCAACTAGAACTGGTTTGACATGAGATGCTGGATGCAGGAGTAAGGATTCAGAGTTAAACAAGCTGGGACTTTTTTCATATTGTATGTAGGTCTGGTTGATCACTACACGATAAATTACTTTGAAATTTACCAGAGGAAATTTCTTCAGATTGTAGAGTCATTTATTTCCTAAAATTGATTCCCTATATCTAGCTTAGAGAAAATAAGAGAGGAGATACAGACTGTAATACAAACCATGGCTCAAATTTCTAACTACAGTCATCTAAAACAAGAAACTGTGTCAATGATTATGTTTTAAGTATGTGCACACACCCATACACGTTGCTACCCATGCACACCTCATAATGTTTCTACAGACTTGGTAGAAAGTCTTTTAAGACTATGACGATCAATATGTAAAATGGTCATTCTCAATGCACAGAATATGAATTCATTTAGAAACATGTCACTTGGTCTCTTACAACAAAGAGTATTTGAAAATAAATGGTGTTTAAGCGAACATTCTTATAGCAAGAAAGAAAGTCGAGTAAAATTTCCATACCAAAGTTTATTGAGAAGTCAGAGCTAAGAGAAATGTTACTGACTCTCATTTTCCTTTGAGGGTTTTTCCAAAAACACTCAAGATATCTCACATGTTTCTGTGCATGACCGCTTTCTTGCCAAATCTAACTTGAAATATTATATTCTAAATATACATGTCACATAATCATGAATATCCTTTCCTTACTTGAATGAGGTCTGGCCAAACATTTTCCTGGCAGTTGTTACAACTATAAGAATACACTAGGATACCACAGAGCCAGCCAAAAAATTAGTAGGCTAACTGCCATGTAAGAATATAAAGATATTTATTTGATCAATATTAACAGGCATTATGAGATAGTCTGTTTAGCATAGACACTATTTGACTTTTTGGTATTTCCAATTTGGTTCTTACTGATAGGAGAAGAAAGAAAGAAAACTTCAGTCTGGCAAAGTACCATTATAAAGTTAATTAACCTCTTTAGTCTATCTAATGAGAAGGAAGAAATTTAAACTTAAAAATAAAAAGGAAAAGTACATTCATCTTCAGTAGCAACAAATTAGGATTTTGTTAAACAAAAAAGTGCATATGATTTACTACTATGCTCGTTTACCTCAGAATGTTGGTGTCTTTTATTTCTTTTAGTTACCTTATAGCATCAGCTATGACCTCCACTGAAAGGTTCAGCAGACGCTCCACAAACTCACATCCTTCCCTTGTTCTCAAGATGGACAGGAAGAGTTTAATTTATGATGTTAGCAATGGGCTACATTTGCTTTTTTGTAACTGCCATTTATCAGACTGAGAAAATTGCCTCATTTTTCTCTTTACTTAGAATCTTCCCCTCATCATGAATGGATATTAAATTTTGTCAGAAGATTTTTCTGCATCAACCAAAATGATCATATGTTTCTTTTCTTTCAGTCTGTCAGCAGAGCAAATTTGCCAGATTGTGTTGATTCATTTTCAAAAGTTAATACAGTCTTGTATATTTAGGATAAGCCCTACCTGCTCTTGTATTATTTGTTATATTGTTGAATATGATCTAGTATTTTCCATTGATGTTCACAAGGAATATTGGTCTATGCCTTCATTTTTACTTAGGTGTTTCTTTGGTTTGGGCATTAAGGTAAATATTGCCATGTGAAATCATTAGGGAGGTGTTTGCCACTTTGCATTAGTAAAATTTGGCTGCTGGATAAGTTACATAAACTTAGTAGAGAATAATTTTATGTTGGAATTAACATTATAATCCTGCTGATTCTTATGCTTGGGACATCACAATGCTTTCATCAAGGGATTTGACAAGGCTCCTCCCTTCTCCTTCCTCCTTTGCTTCTTCTCTCCACACTTCTACTTTTGTTGCAATTTTTTCGACATCATCTCTGCTGCTTTACTCTTTTTTCTTCTGCTCCTTTCTCCTTCCCCTTCTTTACAACCCTTCCATAATGGATAAGCCATTCTTGCGAGCATTCTATGCAAAATCAGACCTTAGGCCTGATTGACTAATGGGCTATCTAGCTTGCCCACTCTTGGTCCAAGAGTCATTTGCTCTATCCCTGAGACGATATTCAGCTTGATTCCACTCAGTATCTTATATGGTAGAAGATCTCTATGTTTTCATTATGGCAACACAAATCATTCAGAGCCTAGGTAAGTTTCAGGGACTGTGTGATGTTGTGGCTTAAATGTGTAAGGTCTTCTGTCCACCCCCCCCCCATAGGTCTGTGTGTTTGAACACAGGTTCTTAGCTAGGGGCACTGTTTTGGAAGGTTCTGGAACCTTTGTGAGTTAAAGATTCACTGGAGGAAGTAGGTCACTAGAGTCAGGCTTGAGATTTCCTAGGCTGGCCCAACCTCCTGTGTTTTCTGTCTGCTTCCCGACTGTATGTGATCAGCCAGCCTCCTGCTCCTTTGCTCATACCTTCCCCACCATGATGATATGTATGTACTCTGAAAGTATAAATCAGAATAAGCCCTTCATTTCTTGCATTCCTTCTTCTCAGATATTTTGTCATAACAGTGAGGGAAGTAACTAATACACACTCAGATTTGTGAGCAGCTCTTTTCCTAGTCCCAAGTTGTTTCTTCATATCTGTGACTTAGTAAATCCTCAGCAAAGACTGTGTTCCTGTATCAGCTGTCTGCATGTTGCTCTCTTCTGCCCAGAACCTTGCCTCAAGTCTAGTCTATGGTCATATCCAAACTTCTCATTATACAGAAAACCCTGGGATTTTCAGGGGTTCATCCTGTACTCATATAGTGAGCTGGGAAAATTGCATTTAGCATAGTGTCTGTTGAAGTTCACTCTTGAGTGTCCTGCTTTCCAGTCACCTTACCCAGCATTCTAGAAGGATAAGTGACTTTAAAAACACCATCTTTACAATCCTAACACTTATTTGAAACTTTAATTAGACAGTGTATTATTTTTAAAATAACATCATATTAATGCACTCAAAGCTTGACTGAAATCTAATTTCATTGTGTCAAAAAGTATTATAGGAAATGACAAAGAAAGTACACATATTAGTGAATTTGTAGAGCTCAGCTATCAAATGATAATAACCATACTCATTTTCTTAGGAAAAATATTAGTTTTAATAATCATCTTTCCCTAAATTCAAATGAGAAGTGGACATAACAAAGGTCTTTGAGTACATTAACATTTACAAGAAGCTTAAATGTCCAGCTTTTAATGTTGAACAAGTGTTATAACTAATGAGGTGCAAGAATCTTTTAGTTACCAATTATAATTATTTACATTGTTAGGCAATAAATTAGGTAATTAAATAATTGATCTCACTTTAATTTTTTATTTTTACAAATATTGTTCTTGGTAGAAACTTTTGTATCTTTTATTGGACTGATGAATAAAAAGATACTAATCTTTACCCATCTTCAATGGAACATTTTGAACAGCATTTCCAAGGACACTAAAAAGTACAAAGTTCTTTTGTGTCTAAGATCAATGCTACTGAGAACCATTTCAAATTTATTTAAGGTGTCAGCTGAATATTGTAGAGTATTGGAATAAAATAGACAAATCAGATATGCGATAACTAAAAACTGAGTTTCATTTTCTCTAACATCTTAGGCATCTTACAAAAGAATATCACCCCTTTCTGGTACTAGGAGAAGCATATCTATGGAAGTGTATTAATATTTATTTTTGGAATAAAAAGTTAAAAAGATTCATTACCCAGTTTCATCAGTGTAGGAGAGATGATATTAAGTGACATATGTAAGTTATATATAAAATTATCCTTACTTACAATTATTTCACAATAGTTAGGCATTAACTCTCTCATATGACAACTGACATTCTTTTTAGGTTCAGTGAAATTCCTTATGAAGTCTACTCTTCAGGGAAAGAAATTTCTGGGCCTCATTCTGTAATAGAAAAAATGTATACTTCATTCTAACCATGTTATATTGTAAGACCACTATCATCTGGCTAATTCCCCAGCACTTACCAAGCTCAACAGTGCCTCAACTACAAGAAAGAAGTTTAACCTACAAAGACATTTCAAATTGCAGATACTCCAGACAGTCATCTCATCTTGGACTCATGATCACATAGCTGGGGTTTGGTTGGTAGTACACATCATAAAAATATTGTGCCTTACATGTAAGCCCATAGCTTCAATCAAAACAAGAGAAATTTCCTTCCAGAACATAGGCTCAAGAGCCATACTCAAGTCTGGGGTCTAAATATGTTTCCTGGTTGATTGTAAGCAAATGAAAAATTAAATGTTATTGACAGCAATGTAGTAGCCAAAATAAGTCTTACACAATGCTTTTTATCTACTTATAGAATTCACTGTTCAACCTTATTTCACTTTTTATTCACCTCATATACTGGACACCTTTATGGTACTTAAAATGCTCTTGGACTTAAGATTCTTTCCCTACCACTCCTGCAATGATCACTCTCATATCTGTTCTCAATCTTAGAACTCAGATGCACTCTGATGGCCCCTGATCAAGAGGATGTTCATTTGTAACTCAAAAATCCAGGAAGCGCTATTTGACCAAGGAAGAAAAGTAATCTATAAACCCATCTTCTTTTCTTCCCTGGGAAAGGGTGACAGAAATGCATTGCATACATCATGAGGTGGGTCCATTGAACTGAGATACTGTGAAGGTAATACACATGACTTAAGGCAGGATGCAAAGATGCAGAATTAAAACTCTGCTGAAAAGCATTTGATCAGTGCTATAAATTCCATTGCTGTGTACACTATAACATATAGACATAATCTTTCCCTCAAAATACCAAACACACAACTGTGCTGGGAAACTCAGTTGATTTCTCTTTATCCTAAGATTGTCAAGGCCGGTCTTTGGGGTCCAAGGTTCTAATGCCTCCTGACTAAGAGATTGTGTGGCAGTGACAAGCACAAAGAGACCTAAGGGAAGGAATCCTGATGACACCTTGATCAGGGAGGGCATTTGGGTCTCCACATTTCTGTTATGTAATCCACCCAGCCTGTGGTATTTTATTAAGGCAGTCATAGTTTCTGGAAGACCGAGACAGCCTTCTTTCCTTCACCACCACTCAAGGAAAAACACACTGTGGGCTCCACAAGGCTTCTTGCCTGAGGATCATCATTTTAACTCTCCTGCATGCTTTTGCATGTGATGATTTAAACCTTCCCTTCATTTTCTCCCTTCTACAAGTCTAAAAATCATTTCCATGAAATACAAAAACTTTAATACTGCTGTTAAGACTGAAAACTTCTGTGGACTGACTGCATCAGGAGATTATTTAATAACTATTAAAAATCTCTTAGTATATCCCTTCAGACAACCAAAACTCTTCCTCCTGTAATGCATCCTAAGGAGACTACTATAGAAAAAGAGATCAAGATATAAGGAATCCCATCAATATATCATTTAAGCAAGCCATAAGATATGCTGAGTTCGTACATGTGATGTAAGAGTAGATGGTGATGGTTAGTGTAGAGGTGATGGTGGAGGGATTAGGGGTGATTGTGATGGTAGGGTAATGATGCGGGTGGGGTGGTCGCGGTAAATGGTGGTGGTGGGAGGGTGATGATTCAAGTGGGGTGGGGGTGATAGTGTTAGCAGTGGTTTAAATAAGAATGTCCCTCATTCGCGCAAATATTCGAATGATTGGTCACCAGGTGGTGGTGTTTAGGTAGGTTTATCAGGTGTGGCTTTTTAAAAGGAAGTATTTCATTGGGTGTAGGCTTCAAGGTCTCAAACCCATGTACCAACCACCCCTAATTCTCCACATCTTCTGTTTACTCTATTTCTGTGGCTCAAGATGTGAGCCCTAGGCTCCCTCCTCCTGTCAGCATGCCTTACTCCACTCGTGGCCTGTAACCCTCTGCAACCATAAGCCCAAATAACCCTTCTATAAGTAGACTTGGTTATGGTGTTTTATCACAGCAATATTAAAGTTAATATATATGTATATATAATCACACACATACATATACATATTTACATACATATCATTCTTGAAAATATGTTATCAATCATTTGATTATACAGGTTTCTGAAACATTCAGGTGTAACAGGAGACTGTGGTTATTTGGATTCTGTTCTGTTGTCATTTTCTATGTTATTATTTGTAAAATATGCATGTACTTCTTCTTTTGAAAGTGGTTTTCACATATGTATAATGAAATATACATACATATAATATATTTTACCATCCTTCTAGTCCAACTTTATGCACTCTTTTTTAATAAATTTATTTATTACTTCAGGTTACATCTCCATCAGTGTCCTCTTTCCACCCCTCCCAGTCCCACCATCCCACCCTCTACCCCAAATCCAATCCATCCCACTCCTATGGAGTGGAGTGTCCCGACATAACAGTCCCCCACCCCAATTCAGCAGTCATATGAGGGCCAAGAGCCTCCTCATACACTGGGGGCCTACAAGGCAGCACCACTAGGAAAAAGTGTCTCATTGACAGGAAACAAAGTCTATGTTCCTGTTCCCTTTGGTGCATTCGTTGTAGTATAGATAACCTGTACTATATGGCTAAAATCCGATTATAAGTGAATAGATGCCATGTGCATCCTTCTGAGTCTGGGTTAGCTCACTCAGGATGAGCTTCACTAGTCCCATCCATTTGGCTGCAAGTTGCATGATTTCGTTGTTTCTGACAGCCTAGTAGTATTCCATTGGGTAGATGTGCCACAGTTTTTTAATCCATTCTTCAGTTGAGGGACATCTGGGTTGTTTCAAGTTTCTAGCTATTACAAATAAGGCTGCTATGAACATAGATGAGGAAACTTCCTTGTGATTTGACGAGGAATCATTTGGATATATACCAAAAAGTGGTATGGCTGGGTCCCAAGATAGAGTTATTCCAAGTTTTCTAAGATATCACCAGACTGGCCTCCATAGTGGCTGCACAAGCCTGCACTTCCACCAGCAATGGAGGAGGGTTCCCCTTTCTCCACAACATCGCCAGCATGTGCTGTCATTTGAGCTTTTGATCTTAGCCATTCTGACAGGTGTGAAATGGAATCTCAGAGTAGTCTTGAGTTGCATTTCTCTGATGATTAAGGATGCTGAGCATTTCTTCAAGTGTCTCTCAGCCATTGGGGATTCCTCCTTTGTGAATTCTCTGTTTAGCATTCGTTTACAGTGCTCGAAATCAAAATGCAAGCTATCCACTCTACTTATACAAATAAAATAAAATCTATATAAAATATATAAAAGCATCAATCTACAAGAAATGAAACATACAAGTCTTCTGTGTATCATTGAATAAGCCTGGCTAATTCTTATGTCCATGTGACCAAATAAAAAGATATAAGACATTTTGATAACTCTAGGGTGCTCCTGAACGTCCTTCTAGGCATTTCCTATTCCTGTGCCTAAAGAAACCATGCAGACATCATTTTTTTTTTTTTTGGCTAAATGTTAGTTTTGCCTATTTTAGAATTTCATGTATATGAAAGTGACTCTGTATGTGTGGATTTCGGAAGCACTCATAATTTTTATTCTTCGTCTACATTTGTAGTTCTCCTTTGTCAATGTGATGATAGTCCCTTTTATGACCATGATCTTCCTAAAGACATGTGCATCAGTAGACAACTGAGCAGTTTACTGTCTAGTTGTATTATGAACAAATCACTGAACTTTTGATACAGGTGTCTAAGTGGATGGGTTTCTGCCACTCTCACTTATAACTGAGCAAGAACGGAATGCTAAGTGGAAAGATAACTGGGGGGCATTGTCAAAATCATCACCAGTTCTACTTCCTGTGTTGTGTGTACTATCCTATATTTCTATTGACAACACATAAACAGTCCACTTTCCCTACGTCCTTGCCAATACATGCTGCTACTGGTCATTTTAATTTTCATCTTCCTAATGAGCACTCAACAGTATCTCAATTGGCTTTCATGGGCATTTCCCTACACTTAGCTTTTATTTTGTTTTTTGAGATTATAATATTACTACAACATTTTCCCCTTTCATTAGCTCCCTCAAAACCCTCCTATATATGCCCACCACTTTCCTTCAAATTCATGGCCCCCTTTTTTCACTAATTGTTATAGACTGCATATATGAGTATTATTGAGTGTGACCTTTTCAGTCTGTGGGGTGTTGCTTGTATGTTTTCAGGGCTGTTTGGCACTGGAAAACCTCTCAGTGTCCTCTCCCCTGGCAAGGACTAGCTCTTCTACTCTTGACTTTCCTCGGTTTCCTATAGTTCTTTGTTTGGGGGTGACCCCTAGCAGGCTTTTCTCTGTCCACTTTTTCATGTCCTTTGGTGTACTTCTTGCGCAGACCACATTTTGGCAGTCATGTCGTTGGTACTTGATGGCTGATGCTTCTGAAACTACTAGCACACACAATCTCACAGAAAAACCCCTGAAACCTGGGCTCTTACAATCTCCCTGCCACCTTTTCTGCAATGTTCCCTGAGCCTTTGGTGTGGGAGTGTCTTGTAGATGTGTCCACTGGGACTGGGCTCCTCAACTCCCCATTGCAATCGGTTGTGGTTTTCTGCAGTGGTTTCCATCTGTTGCAAAAGGAGTTTCTTTGATAAGGGCTGACGACTGTACTTATCCATGGGTTTAAGGACAAATGTTTATAGACTGTTGTAAGGGGTTATTCTGGTTTAGTGAATTAGTGGTTGTAAATTCTCCTCTGATAACCATGACGTTACTAACCCTGAGTAGCAGCATTATTTTTAAGGTCGTTTTTCTTTACTAAAATTCCCCCAGATCACTGAAGGTCAGTCTCTCTCACTTTTATTTACACTTGATAGCATTTAATAAATATATTTCATCTGGCCACCTTGTACTGCTGCTTCGTATTACTTAATTTCTGTACTATATTAATTCTTGTTTCTCTAGTGAGCTTATAATACAGCAACAGAATGAAGTCTAGTTTACTCCTGTGTGTGCTCCACAGCAACTAACTTGGACAGGCTCAGGGGTGCTGGAATTGAAAACTGTGTATTATCATTGTAATTTTTCCACAAAATAGAAACTTAGATTACTAAAATATTTATAAATAAATTAGGGCCATCTGCACCAATACAGAGGACACACATGAGTATGATATTGAATAAAGAAAAGAAAAGATGAACAATGTTGCTCATGTTCACCTAATTACAAAAATTGCTTTATTCATATACTGGAAATCTAAAAGATAGTAATCTGTATTAAAAGTCTTGGGAATGGAGACAAGGCTAAAGATCCCGAATTTTGGCTCTGTGGCTACACTAGTGTGTCCACTTTTTACCTTTTATTAATTATTAAAAATTAAGACACACATTTGTATGTGTATGCATAGTCAATATATGTTTTTACAAAGTTAAATTATTTTTATCTGTAGTTATGCTGAATATTTCCACAATTATAAGATTTTTGTCTGCAAAAAAATTGTTACTGACTTTAAGGACAATTCATTTTATGCTGATATAATATATTCTTCAACTGTTATTGCAGTATTTATTTACTAAAAGATAACATTCATATTTCTATTAAATAATGTACATGAATTCATTTTTCAAGGAAATGACACCAACTTATAGGTGAGACTAGACAAAGATAAAAATCAGTTTTTTAAATAACAATTCTTCTTCTGACAATTTCATATGTGTAAAAATGGATTCTAATTATTATAAACTCTCTCCTATGTTTTTCAACTTCTGCTGCCTACTAGTCCTGTGCCATTTTTATTTTTTGTTGTTTTGCTGTTTCATAAGTATCCTGTTTAGCGTTCAGTGTTCAACCATTGCTTATTCTCAGCATCTTGGGCAGCCATGTGTCTGCATTCACTGCTCTTCCCTGAACAGAGAGATCCTCTGATTAAAGGGTGAGTAACACTTGTCGGAAGATTTATTTTAATAGAAGGATGTGAGATTCTAAGCCTTCAGTGAGATGCCATTTCTGAAAAACTACATCTAGTATAATCAAAGCGCCATATAAGATGCAAATCTGGTTTTCAAGGACCAAGTTTAAAAAAGAAAGTAATGTTTTGCCAATAAAGAGCGACAAGAATACAATGGCCTTCAAACATTTTCAGTGATTTCCTTCAGTGTTGAGTTATGCCACTATCTTAAGCTGTCCTTGGTCTGGCTTGGACATAAGAACTGTCAGGTTGCTGGTACCCACTCAAGAAAACTTTATCAACACCCATGAGAAATACAGAAGTAAAACGACTGAAAGAAAATCTCTACACATTATTTGCACAAAAGCCACATCCACTGCTGGGATGTCCATGATAAGTGAATCAATCACCAAAATTTCTCTTCTGAAAGAGGTGAAAAAAAAATAAAATTTCAGAAAATAATACATAGCACACAGGGGCCTATCACACAGATACTTAACTTTTGCCTTGGTTCTTTGATGTCAACACATGTGCCATTTGAAAATGCCTCCCCTTGGCTGGCACAGCATCAATAGATGTCCAATTATGCTTTTCACTGTTTATCATTTGTCCTCTTTTCTACCCAACCATTAACAAAGGAGCAGTGGTTTCCACTGTTTAGTCTCTTGTCCTGATGGGAAGCAAGATCTGAAGCTGCAGGACAGGTTTTCTCCAACGCCCTTTACTTAGTCCAATGTCAAAATTACAGTGTGTGGTTTTAAAAAAAAATCTTTCAATGTTCATCTTTATTCAAATATATATTATCTTTAGCTGGAGAAAATTTGGGGCAATACATTAAAGGGAGTGTTTTCAGTATCTTAACAAAGAAAAAAGGTAATCTGCTTACAACTCAGTTTCTCAAATTCAGTCTTACATAATTCCTGATCAAAGAACAAGAAGCATTTTTTTAAAGAATAATTTTATATATGAGCAAAAATGGACTGGGAATCAACAATTTAAATAATTCCATTTCAATTGAAGATATGTAGTCAACAGGATGGGACCTTAAAATTACACTGTAGATAAAAAAAAATGTCTTAATGTCACTTCCCATAATTTTGGTTACAAATAGCATATGGTTTGGATCCTCTCACCAAAACCTTTCTACGTACATTCAAAACAATACCAGCATTTTGGTCTCTTCCCAACCAGTCATTAGAGGTCCTTCTTTAGAACAAGAAACATCCTCAAGTACACTAGAATTTCCCTTCACAGTAAAAACAAAATGCTCATCTTTTTTTTTTTTATCTCCCAAGGGTATGTAAAAAGTAGTTATTGAAAATAAGGGCAGTAGAAATTTCTTCATTCTTTGAAGTATTAAGTATCTGTTGCTTATACAATTCATGAAAACCGATGTTTATGGGAGTTGAAGTTTAGGTCATGAAATGTACCTCTCAAATAAAAAGACTTTGAAAATAGCATGTTTTGAATTTAGTGATTGTTTTTTTCTTAGCAAAAGAAAAGATTTGTGTCCTTATCATTTGTGTTTCTAATTCTTATTTGCATAATATAGCTACAGTGCCCATGTATTTCATGTGAGGATTATTTCTCCACTGTTCCCAACTAGTCTGTTTCTGTAGACCACCTCCTTGAGGTAGGAAAAAAGTTTTTGGAATCAAATAACTTTACAAACTTTCGATAACACCATGTCTTATTCACAGTTCTTGAAAAGTTAAAATCCATATTACCATAGATGTTAAGCAACATTTTTAAAAAGAGAAACTTCGTTTTGTTTATGTTTTCTAATTTTAGAGGCTCATGGAGTCTGTGGAAGTTCAAGTACACATGTGCCCATGTGTGTGTCTGCCTTTGCACATCTGTGCGGCCCTTAAATTGATTTTCCATGGAAATCTGTGCTTCTGGGGAGCGTGTAGGCAGAAGACCACCTGCATGGTGTTAGCCTGTTTCTAGGTGACAGAAGCACTCACTTTTGTGACAGTTAAGTAGAATTTAGAGTCTTTTCAGTTGCTATTCTGGTCTCATTCAGTCTTCCACAAAAGCCCCTTTCCTACTGTTCATATTTTGTAACAGTAATATAAACCCCCAAAGATTTCTCTTTGAGTTTTACATTGACACCTCATAATACATCTAGACACACACAGTAACTTTTTCTGTGAAATTAATTTTTTTCGATGTAAAATGGTATTTTACATAGAATTTAATAATTTAAATATTATTTCACATTTAAGGGATGCTCTAAAAAGAAGGGGTTATACATTTACTATTGAGAATACTTCAGTGGTTCTTTCCTAGACAAAGACCAAGAATGCATATGCTATTTGTTAATCTTTTCTTTTTTAATTCTGTGAATTAGGTAGTGTAACTGGAATGAAAAATACCAAATCTGAGTTAAGATCAGTATTATTTCTTACTCATGTAACAGTTCAATGTTGGGTGTTTATTGGGGTGACTGTTGTCTCAGAGATTCAACAATTTTTACTGTGAAGGGCAATTCTAGTGTACTTGAGGATGCTTCTTGTTCTAAAATTTCATAAGCAACTTATGAATTAAAATTTTATTGCCTATCATGTTGTTCTCAACTTATAACAAGTATATGAACTTTATCTAAAGGATAACAAGTATGCCCTCCATGTAACTAGATGTATCTCTGGGAATAATTCGAAATGTGCATAATAATGTCTTTAACAATTTGTTCTTTGGACTCTAAGAGACTAGTAATCTTCTAAACCCTACTCCAAATGAATCCATGCATCCCTCTAGTTATCTAAGGGACTTTAACTGGGATTCTTTGCCTCTAATGGATTTAGCCTGGGCATTTATACCATTTTGTGTCTTTCTGGAGTGATAAGGTTTTACTGCATTTCTTGTACTTCACAATGTAGGAGTCATTTGTCATAGCATAAACCATATGACTTCTATACATTGTTTCCTAGGACTTATTCATGAATATAATAGGAAAAGGTATATTTAGGTGGTTAAGGCAAACTGTTGCTAAAAATATTCTGTTCTCCAATAATAGTCAATAAGAACAATTATGTGGGGTTAGTTGGAATTAGTTTGCTCTGAACACAGGTTAAACTAAGTTAATACTTGTGTGATGGCATTTATCACTGAACCAAAATCCTAAATTAACATGTTCTGAAACACTTTAAAATGTCTAACCCACAGAAATTATATATGTTCATTAGTAACATTAATGTTTTCTATGCCCATGTATTTGAAATTATAAATATACAACCCACCTTGAAGTTTTTTGGTAAAAATTAATTTGACATTCATAAAAATGAACTTCCAAGCAAGATTATGGCAGTTATGACAGTCACAAAAATAAAGAAAGAAAAAGGAAGAATGAGAGGGAGGGAGAGAGAGAGAGAGAGAGAGAGAGAGAGAAAGGACACTAAATAAACACTAAATATTCAGTATTTGAAATGTTACTTGGGCAGTTTGACCATACACACACACACAGACAAAAAAAAAAAAAAATCACTGTATTTTTTTTTTTTGTATCTCAAATAGCTCCTTGTAGAGAATGTCTTTAGATTTCCGAAAGGCTTCATGACCCCCACAAGAAAACCAATATATAGGCTGGTGATATCTACATTGCCAGAACTGGAGGAGATGGAAAATAAATAAACAGATAGATGATAGATAGATAGATAGATAGATAGATAGATAGATAGATAGATAGATAGATAGATATGGCTTCAAATTCTTTTGATAGTTAACATTAGGGGCCCTCTTTTCGAGTATAGCTGCATCTAACACCCCTTTTGCACTTCATGGTTCCAAAAGTTGCCAAGGGAGATTTTTTTTTTTCAGCACCATTATATCATGCTGTCTGCTTTGCAAAGAACTGGAATCATCAGTCTGATTCATCTCATGCCAGTTGCTGATGCTACAATCCCACAGAAAATGACTAAAATTTAGCACATTTTTTTACACAAAGATTTACCACTGAGCAATATTCATCGGCTCTTAAATGCATATTTTTAAGCCCTTTACAGAAAATAGTCCTCAGTGTCTTACAATAAAGGCCAGAAAGATAGTATTCTTTGCAATGTCCAAATCTGTGAGATTTTTTTTTTTTTTTTTGGCTAGCATAGAATGTATTACACTAAGAGGAAGAAAATGAGGTGTAGCATTTTCGTTTCATTGCAAGTTAAATAGAAAAGGCTGTTTCCACTGGAAACTGTGACAAATGTTAACCTGAATTTCCTGTGTTACTTTTAAGTTGCTTGGAATTGGTTTTATGTGCATACATATCTGAGGTGTAGAGTATATTAGGCACAAATTATGAGTGAGATCCAAATAGTGTAGCTTGGCCATCTCTTCATGGAATCAAATCACTACAAAAGAGAAAATGTGAAACTAAAACCCTCTTTTTCATCTTTGTTCTTTTATCATCCAAATAGCTATAAAGTCAAGATGGACATGAAATCATCCTTCTCTCAATGGATCTGGGAAGGGCGATGGATGAGAGGTAGGTAAGAAGGAGATATTTAAAACTGCAGAGGCACATTATAATTTAGGTGAAACCTCCCTTTCCAAATATAGGCTTCCATCTGTTCTTCATAAACTATACTCCAACCAGGCTGTTCTATTCACGGCCTTCAATACTCCTTCCATGCACTGACCTTTCTGTCCTCTTACCTATTAATCTCACTCTTCACTTCTCAGGGCAAAATTTAAATCTTTCAGCTTCAGTTCACAGTATATACTTTTTTTTTCAAATGATAATGGCAGAATTATCTTGCCTTGGGTAATTTGATGCCCTCCTATAGTAATAAGGGTATTAATTCCAGTATTTCATGATTGCTATAAGAGTTTTAAAAAAAGATAACTCAAAGAAAGATGTGTAGTATATTTACACAATGAAGTTGTTCAATAAATGCCGGATGAGTTACTCCATATTCTTTAAAACCACTGTGATTAACTCAGTGAAAAGACTGGCATTTATCATAAAACAGGATGTTTCTTTTATGGTCTTTCATTTCTCAATTTTTGTTTAAAACACACGGATGCCAGTAAGTATAGAAGGATCTTGCCTTTATGCATATAGATTAGATCCAGCCCTCAATCTCTATTTCTACTACGACATCTCTAGCATTAGTTTTTTCAGAGTAACAGACATAACTGTCTCAGTCCTGTAGTTCCTTATGATATATATGTGGGTCTAATTCCAAGTGCACCAACACATCTTTTTAAAGACTATTTCTCTGTTTTAGTTTGTGTGTGTGTGTGTGTGTGTGTGTGTGTGTGTGCCGGAGTGTACGTATGTGAAGCAAATGATTGCATGAGACTACAGAGTTCAGAACAGGCATCAGATCCGCAGAAACTGGAGTTATAGATGGTTGTGAGCTCTTAACTTGTGAATCATTTCTCCCGTCCACATCAGTGTGCCTTGGGACCAGCAGTGTGTATTCTGAAAGATTCCCTTAGTTTTTACTACTCCCTACCTATACTCTTGACATCACTAACCGAGAGTACTAAACTCCTTAACTCCAAGATAATCTGTATCTTGGGGAGATTTTTCATTCTCTTGTAGCACACTTAGGAAAGACTCCTCTCCCTTTCCCATTTCATTCATTTCGATACCTCTTGTCTTTGCCTGTATAGAAAACAATAGCATATCCTACAGGGGTGTTTTCATACCATGATTTGAGCAGTTGCTGGTCAGCATTAGACCTAGTGACTTTTCCCCTCTCACTGGAAATCCCCATAGATATTGAATAAACCATGCCTCAATTTTCTTTTTTTTATCTTTCAACCACTGTAAACTATAATCAGTACCCAATATCAAAAATATTTGCTTCCATTTTATGTACAATCTCTTTCTTATAAGTCACCAGGCTTGCTTTTACTGAAGTTGGTACTGACCAGGAAGATCACTGCTGGCTAGCTTTCTTTGTACCAGACAATGCTACACGTGCTGCTGGTAGGCGGCTAAATCATTATCAGTCTTATCCAGCTGTAAACCCTGTGAATACAATGACTGCCATGCCCATGGGTCCAACACAGGCATGAATCTCATGGGAGTAAACAACAACTTCTGTATTTAAGGATTGCTCTACAGAAGAAAACATATGCCTGGTACTGTAATCCAGCCAGGAACTCATGTTGCAGAGATCACAAACCCAACTGGGTGAGCCTATTATTTTAATAAATGGGCCAAGTACAAAATTACCTCCCACATTTACAGTTCACTACCCACAGATCAGTGGAGCTCTCGGACCTTATCAGAAAAGCTTCTTTCTGCCTTGGATAGTGATTAAAGCAGAAATTCACAACTGATGAAAGTGGACAGAATAGTTGTCACTAGAATCCTCGGCCGCAACTGGAACAACTATACCACACACATCCCTGTAGCTCAGGGACCGTCACAAAAGAGGAGGTGGAATATTGTAAGATTTAGAGGAAGAGGAAATGGGCCTCCATCTCTAGTTAAGGAGTTATAGACAGTTGATTGGTGACCCCTGATAAGTTGCCCGATCTCATCGTCCAGTGGATGGCCCCACACCCATGAGTATACTGTCAGCAGAGACTGGATTTGATGGGTTTAAAAAGAAAACCCAAGCTTGGAGGAATAAGGAAACAGCATTGATGTGAGAGGAGTTAATGCGAGAGCGCAGGGTGGATATGATCAAAATATTATGTGTGGAGTTATAGATAATAACAATATTTACAAAGTAAATATCAAAAGATCAAATGATCCAGTCAGTAAATGAGAAAACGAATGAAACAGTCACTTTTTAAAAAAAGTTTTGTTTGAAAAAATGATCAGAAATCCAATGTGATCTATAATAGATCTACAGATGACAAAGGACCCTTCCCACCCTATTTACTGTCATTTTGCATGGACCCTGGTTTTGTTTGATGAGCACAGCAGCTTGAGAATGCAGGTGAGAGTCAAGGCCTGAGAACAAGGTTGCTGAATTGGAACCTCAGCTTTTCCACTCTAGGTCTAAGAAGATGTTTTGAAGCTGGTAACACAAGTTAGGATGGAAAATGAGTCAGGCATAGAACTTTAAACTCATGGAGTTAGATAGATAAAAGAATATAATATCAATTGCCAAATTCGTATGTATTGGACACTGGGAATGTATGTTATTAAATTTCCATAATTGTGGCCTAATTATTCAAAAAAAGAATTATGAGTTCTGGGAGAAGGGGGAAAGGGAGGGAGGGTGGACCTGGGAGGGGTGCAGGGAGGGGACTGTAATGGAAATGTAACTTGAGTGATAAATAAACATTAAAAAAAGAAAAAAAAACAAATAAAGCTTGAACATAAAAAGAAAAACAAATCACTCTTGACACATTAGTTCGTTCTCTGCTCTGGAGTCTATAATAATAACACATCATTCCAAGGGGTTGTTAAATAACGTATAGGTAAGTTATCAGACAGGGGGTCAATGCTCAGAAGACTGACACATCTCATTTTATTTTCTTACTGTAATTTGCTACCATGTTTTCATCTTCCCTTTTTCTCTAGAAATTTTCTCCTTCCCTTCTGTCCTCTTTCCTTGTTTCCTTTCTAGATTGAACAGGCATTTTGCAAGAGAAGGATCAGTGGGCAGTAAATATTTTCTTAAATGTCCAACATCCTTAGCTGTCATTGAAACAGAAATTAAAGCTATATTGGGATTCTACCTCTCTCCAGTCAAAATGACTGCCATGACAACAAACAAATTCTGGAGAGGATTCAGGGAAAGTGAACCTTACATGCTCTGGAGATGCAAACTGCTACAGCCTCTATGAGGTTGGGCTTAAGGGTTTAGAAACTTAAAAATAGAAGTTTCATGTTAAATCTGTACTGGGTATATTCCAGCAGAAATGAGGCATGATAGAACAGAGGCATCTACATACGCAGGTCCACTATAGCATTATTATTCACAGCAACCAGGTCATGGAATCAGCCTTGGGGTCAGTCCACAGATAAGTGTACAAGTAAAACTGGGTATATATACACACAAAAGTAATGTCATTCACCCAGAAAGAATAATGAAACTACGCCGCTTGCAGGGAAATGGATGCATGTGGGGGATTGTCAGCTGGAAAAAGAATGTCAACTAGACTAACAAAGTTATGTTTTTCTGATAAGTGGAATCTAGAAAATATCAAGATATGAAGGAAGAATTGAATGATAAAGAGAGGGTGGAAATGAAGAGGAAGGGAAGATGCCATAAGAGAGAAAGCAAAAGAATGAATGTGATCAAGACAAATAATGTTCATATTTGAAAATGTCACAGTGAGACATATTATTTTGTACAATTAGCGTATACTGATATTTTTATTTAAAAATATAATCCTCCCACAAGAACAGTATGGTCCTTCCCCTGAGCCTTTTGGACAATCTTGTCTTGTTGACTTTGTCCTGAATTATTATTTTAGGGGAAAAAATCTCTGGAATCTAACTTAAACCTTGTTTGTATAGCTGTCCTGGCTTCTCTCACAAACTCTTATACACAAACTTCTGAAAGATTAAAATATCTGGACACCCATGCATGTGTGCGTGTGTGCATGTGTGTGCAGAACATATGCACCGTTCCACTTGCTAACTGTTACATGAGTCAAGTTCATGTGACTCACACAGCCCTTTTCCCCATCTGGAAATGCAAAGGCAGTTGCTGCACATTGGGTTGACTGTAAAATATAATTTAAATTGCCAACTCCATTTACAAATAAGGCTCACTCAGCCTCTTCTTTAATGCAAATGAAGTTGAACCAAGTTTCTATTTCAAAAAAAGAGACATCTACAACTAAATTTAGGATGGATTAAGCTGGATGATATAATGAAGGTTATTTATTTTTAAGAGAGACAAACCTGTGTTTAAAGTCTAACACCACCATTCACTGATTCACGTGACCAAGCCTCAGATGCCTTATGCGTGAAACAGACATGTTAGCATCCCACAGGGTTAGTATGAAAGCCATATAAAGCCATCATCAGGAAACCTAACCATCATCAATACTAGAATCACTCACTGCATCCTACACACAGCTCTCTATGTGAATCTTAAACAGTCGAGTCTATCTTGTCAGAAATATCTCATGTATTTAGGTGGCAATTTAAGTCAATTTAAGAGAAAGTTTGGAAAACTACCAAATAGGAATCTTCTCACTTTTGACATTTATGGTAACCCTGACTTAAAACTGTGGATCCCACTGTTTAAAACATAACAGAGGAAGTGAGACGCCCCAGAAGGTTATGGTGGCCATGGCGAGGTGCGTGCTTGGTATGAGCAGAAGGTTTGAAGTGAGCCTGGGGCATGGACTCTAACTGAGTTTGCCTCTCTTTCCACTGAGTGAAGAAAAGCTGAAGTAACTGTTGCAGTTGCATGTCCTTCAGGTGCAGAACACCTACATCAATTCTCGCTTCAGATTACAGAACCATTACTAACAGAAGTATATTCCTATAAGGCAGTTAGAATAGAAAGAAGGCAAGAAGGCCATGGACTAAAAAGGAAGGAAATAATACAAAAATACAAGTAATTATAATACAAGTCATAGCATGGTGCAGAGTGTAAAGTTCCGAGGTTCTAGCACAGGCATGTTGATATCATAAACCTAGAAGCACACACACAAGTTACTTTATGTTTTATCACAAAGAGGGTGGCATTGAGATAGGTGTTGACTCTCAATTTGAGTGTATGTCAAGCCCATGACAAAGAGTGTATGCCATGCGTTATATACAGACCTTAAATCATTGGGACAGAGGCAGTAAATAACATCACTGGCCACACCCATGTCTCAATAATGTATAACAATTTGCACTCTCTTCCTAGAGACATTTTTTCTGCAGGCTTGTTCATCCTAATGAGTCTTGTGATAGACAAATGCATTGTAAAAGCTTGTTTTTTCTTTGTCTGACAACTATAAATTAGGCATAAACATTGGTGATATACTGAAGAAAAAAAAATCCCAAGCAACTGAACGCTGACTGATCTTCATGCCAAAGCCAAACATGCAGATATTTCACTTCTGATCTAACTACAAAACCTGCCTCAGGAGAGAAAGCAAGAGAGAGAGAGAGAGAGAGAGAGAGAGAGAGAGAGAGGTATATAGAGTGAGAGAGATATATAGAGAGTAAGAGAGAGAGAGAGAGAGAAAGAGAAAGAGAGAGATACACAAATGAGAGAGAGTTGGATGGTTCTTCAAATAAATGTCCAAAACTCAAATGAAGAATATTTGAAGGCAATGTGCAATAAGAACTTTTTTCAAGTCATATAAAAGCTATTTTATGAAATTAAGCTGTAAATATTGTAAGTGGGAAATGACCACAGAATAAATAGGAACCTTTTAGAAAGAGCTCAGACATGTGCTATTTATTTTCCTAGTAAACAGAAGTGGCATATTCAATCAGCAAGAAACACCAGATAGTTATGATCATTTTAATCCATTTTATTTATGTGAAAATTCATAAGAGTTGTTTGTGACACATAAAATAGCATCCTCAGGTTGGTATTAAGGAAAACAGATGTGTTCTGTTTAGCAATGGAGTCAATAGAGCGCTGGCTGTCTCACGTGACTAATTCTTTGAAGGACACAGAATGCCTTAGCATCCCTGCCACTACCTCCTTTCACTCTTTATAAACATATGGAAATAGTTGCACCCAATTGCATAAAAAATATTTAAAACTGTAAAACCATTCCAAATCATGTACTGTGCCACATTTCATGTGGAGAGAGGCTGCCTTCAGTTCCGTTTTGAAAGGACCAAAAAGTGCAAAGCAATAGTGCTTTAAGTATTTATATCTCCTTAGATTCTTTAATGTTTAAAGTCATGTTGGAAATGTTAATTTTAGATGTTAATTATGGAGCTGGAATAAAGCGTTGGTTATAAAATAGCTAGCTGAGGTTAAATCCTACATAATGATCAGTTTCTTCGTATTCCCTGTTATTAAAAATACTACCAAAGAGATACTCCATACACACACGCACACACACACACCCTGACATGTGGCATCTCTCTCACTTGGAATTTTTATGAATGATGAAACTATGCTCAAGGAGAGTAAGTATTGATCTGAACTAATTGGACCTGTAAATGATGATATGCAGCCTGCTCAAATCTTACCTTTTATTTACAATTCATTATTAAAGTAAAACACTAATGTAAAGTCCAGATATTGAGTATTTCCCAAATGATGGTTCCTCAATTTTACATGACTCTTCATTTTACTTGTCATGGAAATTACTGAGATTTTAGGAGAGTGATATTTAGAGAAAACTACAGTAAGAACAAAATTGATCCACTAATGAAAGCTTTGTCTTGTAAGCATTTTCTCTAAGTATAGAATAGTTTAGTTCAACAGCTCAAAGTACAGAATTTCACTCCACTCAAAATTCTGAACGGGCAAAGTCAATTTGCTGACAAAGAATTCTCCCTAGACAGTTGGGATAGGGTTGTCAAAGAAAGTTCAAATTCCTTAAGAAATTGGATAAAATGTCTCTTCTCATGTAGTTTCACTTACTTCATTGTTGCTGCATGAACATGTGAAATGCCTGGCTTAGGTATACCAAGAAGCCAGTGCACAAAAAAAAAAAAAAAAAAAAATGTGGATATTCAGCTGTTCCTACCCACTGGCTGTTGATTGTCCACTTCTTTTGTAACTTTTCTCCCTTTCTCCCTAAGGTACCTACACTCCAAAGCTGGGCCTCTTGGATACAGCCCTTTGGGACTTTTGGTCAACAATTCTTCCCAGTAAAAACAAAACTGATTTACGTTAGAAAACATTAAAAATTCCTATTGCCCATTATTCAAGGTAACAACTAGTATCCTCATGAATGATTAATTTTAGTTTAAAGCAATCTTAAAGGCTTAATATATCAGCCTTCTGTAAATACTTACATTTAATTTTTCCTGGTACCAGTCTGAAAGTTTTCTACTATTTTACTTCCTGTAAGCCCTGCCCTATTACCAACCGTATGGGAGTGCAGTTAATTGTAAGGAATGCTATTATCTTAGGAACC
Source organism: Lophiomys imhausi (assembly GCA_907164525.1). Taxonomy (NCBI): domain Eukaryota; kingdom Metazoa; phylum Chordata; class Mammalia; order Rodentia; family Muridae; genus Lophiomys; species Lophiomys imhausi. Next base: position 7,148,472 of record CAJQZJ010010085.1, on the reverse strand, counting down.
ACTGAGCAGGAAACATGATACTTGGCACTTAAGACATGACATGATGCCTTAATGACAAATCTGTAACACATGAGTTGAGAACATCAGCCCCTCAATGCTTTGAAGAGATTTCGTAGATTCCAAAGAGTTTGGCAGTCTCACCTACCTTCAGCTGGAGTGCTGGGAGTGTGAGAGCAAGCTCTTTGCATGTATTTTAGGAACAAAATATAACACATCTTTATCTACTTGTGGATCTCTTCCTTTTCTAGGTCCCATAAAAATCTTTGGTTGCTAATTTGCAAGAAAATATGAAACTCTGATCACTCCTACAATGACACTTTATTAATATCAAATGTGGTTTTCACCCAGGAATACAGAGAGCAGGAAAGAGTGACATTTATACCCATATAATGCAACAGAGCCAAACAAATTCACAAGTTTTCTTGAAATCATTTGAAGCTGAAATTGCAGGGCAATAATCTAGCTCAAAAATTTCAAAGATGGCAGGTGCCCACAGAAGGAATGAGACATAAGCAATGGCCCACTTAAGCATATGCAACTGAAAACCAGGAAAAATTAAATTAGAGTAGTTGGCAAATAGGCAAAGACGAAGTATATCCCTGAAAGAATATAAAGTTCCTATTAAATACAGACTTTAACTGATACCATACCTTAGGTCTTCTCTATGGACTAATCTCAGACACAGAAACACTACAGATGGACTCAAAGAAATGTCCCTGTGAAGGTTGGAGTCCAAGGGAAGATACAGGATTTTGCCCACACCCTCTATTCTATCTCCCTTGGGCAACAAAGCCTCCAACCAAAGGACCAGAACCTAAATACTAGGTGACCACCATTTGGAACTTAGAGAAGGAACAAAATCCTACCCCTGAGAAAGGGCTAGGATCCTATGCAAGGATCCAACCGAAAGCTTACAGGGAGGTAGCACCACTGAGGGAGTGCCACCAAAAAGTCAACAGTCCAAGTAAGATCTGGAGACACAACACCATGTCAACTGAAGAGTAAAGTATAAAATGATTAGAGAATGCCTAACTACCACCCATGCTCACAGTCTGCAGAGCACCAGCTTGACAACAGAGGGCTGTGGCTGAGAGCACATAGGAGAGAGAAAACATGGAAAGGAACTTCCCAAAGCCAGAATAAAGGGGGAACAGTGAATATAAACAGATCCTAAAGGAGAGTGAAGACTGTGGTGTTGAAGAGTTAATGACAACAAGAAACTTATACCTAGTTGAAACTTCATTAACTAAACCCCCCTCCCTCCCACATCTCACGAGAACAGAAAATCAATTTTCAGAATCACACTCAGATATGGCAGAGTGAAATTCATACACAGAAAGTGGAGAATGGATAAACTATGTCAAAATCTAATCAAAGAGATAGATAACATTCAAATCTGTGGTTAAATTTCAGGAGAGATATAGAAAGGATAATGAAAAATTTCAGTTGCAAACACTTGAAATTAAAAATGCATCTTTAATCTCAGTATTTGGGAGGGAGAGGCAAGTGCATCTCTGTAAGTTTTAAGCCAGCCTAGTCTACACGGTGAATTTCAGGATAGCCAGGGCTATATAGTGAGATCCTGTCTCAAAAACACAAACAAACAAAAATAAATGAAAATCATTTGTACAAGCTCATCACAAAAGTTGGCAACTCCTAGGAAATAATGAATAAGCTTCAAAATAATTGAGTGATAGATCAACAGAAATTACAGAAACTAAAACAAAAAAGAAAAAATAGAAAAGTATAAAAATAATAACAAAGATTAAAAAATAAGTCCACATCATCAAAGACCATATTGAAATCTACCAATTTATCTAGTATACACACTCATCAGAATTTAGTTTGAATTCTAGAAGAGTGGAACACTAGTGGACTAGTCAGAAGAAATATTTAAGGAATTAATGTCCAAATATTCTTCAACAATAATTACTGCTCCCAAGCTACATATCTAAAAACTTAATGGCTAAGATCAAAAGCTCAAATGATAGCACATGCTGGCTAAGGTGTGGAGAAAGGGCAACTCTCCTCCATTGCTGGTGGGAGTGCAGGCTTGTGCAACCACTATGGAGGTCAGTCTGGTAATATCATAGAAAACTTGGAATAGCTCTTCCTCAGGACCCAGCCATACCACTTCTGGGTATACATCCAAATGATTCCTCACCAAATAACAAGGAAGTTTCCCCATCTATGTTCATAGCAGCCTTATTTGTAATAGCTAGAAACTTGAATCAACCCAGATATCCCTCAACTGAAGAATGGATTAAAAAACTGTGGCACATCTACCCAGTGGAATACTACTTAGCCATCAGAAACAACAAAATCATGCAATATGCAGCCAAATGGATGGAACTAGAGAAGCTCATCCTGAGTGAGCTAACCCAGACTCAGAAGGATGCACATGGCATCTATTCACTTATAGTTGGATTTTAGCCATATAGTACAGGATAACTATACTACAATGAATGCACCAAAGGGAACAGGAACATAGATTTTGTTTCCTGTCAGTGAGACACTTTGCCCTAGTGGTGCTGCCTTGTAGGCCCCCAGAGTATGAGGAGGCTCTTAACCCTCATATGACTGCTGAACTGGGGCAAGGGACAGTTATGTAGGGACACTCCACTCCAGAGGAATGTGATGGAGGGGATATGGGGTAGAGGGTGGGATGGCGGGACTGGGAGGGGTGGAAAGAGGACACTGTGTTGGATATGTAATCTGATGTAATAAATAAATATTTAAAAAAGAATTAGATAAATATAATCAAAATGCACTGAAATTGTTAATTCAAAATGATTAAAAGCAAAGGACTATGAGAAAATCATGAAAACAGAAGAAATGACATAAATATAAGAATTGTAATGGATTTTATTAGAAATCATGCAAGCGTAAAAGAAAATGAATCACATCTTTTTTTTTTTTTTGGTTTTTCGAGACAGGGTTTCTCTGTTTAACAGCTCTGGCTGTCCTGGACTCGCTTTGTAGACCAGTCTGGCCTCGAACTCGCAAAGATCCACCTGCCTCTGCCTCCCAAGTGCTGGGATTAAAGGCGTGCGCCACCACCGCCCGGCTAAATCATCTTTAATATGCTGAAATTTTTAAAACTGTGAAATAGAATTCTACACCACACAAATATATATTCCTAAAAGAAAGAATGTCTCAGGAAGTTCAGTACCAGGAGACATCCTCTATTTAAAGTATGAAAGTAACATTAATCTATCTACTTATCCATCCACTTATGCATGTGCATGTGTGTTTCTATGTATGTAGGTATGCATGTCCCTACTAGTACATGAGGAAGCCTGAGATCAACGTTAGAGGCCATCCTCTCTGGCTTTCTACACTACTTTTTTGAGACGTGATCTTCTTTTTAACTAGAAGCTCTGACCAGCAAGCCCCCTGGGTCCTCCTGTCTCCATCTTCCCTCGCCTACCTTCACATCCGGTATTTACATGGGTGCTGGAGAGCTGGCCATCAGACCTGCACAGCTAGCTACACTTTACCTACCAGCAGTCTCTTCAGCCCACGTAATAAATTTTTATAGGTAAGAAGAATAATATATTTAAGTGTATTTATGTTTATAGAAAACATAAAACTAAAACGTAAGATGTTAACTCAAAGAATTTGAGAAAATAGTGAATATATTGTTACAAAGTCTGTACACTATACATAAACAAGTGCAGTATGTAACAATAGAGTCTCATTGATTAAACAAATTATTACAGACTTCAGGGCAACCACTGATTTTAGAGAGATGTAAATAATAAATCAGTAAAAAGTCTTAAACCAAACATATAAATGTTCAATTAAACTACAAAAGAAAAAGAAGGAACCATATGGTGAATACAAAAACTACTATGAAGTATGAAACCACCAATTCAAATATTGTGTTATTCAATTAATTGAAAGCATATATTCTGTTCATAAGAAACCTCATTTAAATAAAAAAATATATGGATATGTTAAAAATTAAAGAGTAGAAACATACACGATGCATATACTAATGAAGGAAAAGTAGCCAAGCTACATGAATACCACATAAAGTAAACTTCAAACAAGGACTATTACCACTGAGAATGAGACATTTACTATGAGCAAAGAAGTCAGTTCTCAGAGAAGATTTATGAATCCTAAATTAGTATTCATCTAAAATTAGAAAGGAAAGTAAAGAGGGGAAAGTTAGGAAAACTGAGAAGAGACATACAAATATACAGCTAGAGGCAAAACTTCAGTAACCCTAAGTTATAGGCAAAGGGAACAGAATAAAAAAGTGACCAGCTCATTTTAACAACATAAACCACTTGATCTGACTGACCATTATAGAACACTACTACCACCACCCAAAAATATTAAAATATAGATCATGTGGAGTCTAATGGGGCCCATTTCTTATCCCACCACTCAGGAGGCTGAGGGAGGATTGCAGTTGAGCGGAGAGTTCTATTGAACAGAAAAATGATATAATACAGGGGAAAAAAAGGAACCCTACTCTCATGATAGGACCCCAAAGGAAGACTTGGGGGAGTCTCTGGATCTCTTTGTTTCTTTCCCAATGTGGTCACATCAAACAAATCTCCTTTTCTGCTTTTTCACTATTAAACACAACAGAAAAAGAAAATATATATACTACAGAAAGAATGTTTTTAGATTACAGTTGAATTAAAGAAGGGTTAAGAGAAGAACTTGAAAATTGTCCAATAGTTGAAGATTACTAGATACTTCTAAATTACTAATGGTTTAAAATGAAATCTCAAAGGAATTTTAAAAATATACCACACTTCAAACGATTGTGAATGAATTACTACTTTACATGTGGGGAATTTTGTAGCATAAAAAGCTTATATTTGAAAAGAAAGGTTTCTTGTCAGAATTCATTAGGAAAAAAACTAGAAAAAGAAAAGTAAATTAAACACAAATCTAGCAGAAGACATGATGATGGTTGTTTCAGTGTTCTATTGCTGTAAAGAAACACCATGACGATGGCAACACTTATAAAGAAAAACATTTAGCTGGGACTTGCTTACAGTTGCAGAGTTTTAGTCCATTGTCCTAATGGTGCGGAGCATGGTGGCACACAGGCAGACATGGTGCTGGAGAGGTACCTGAGAGTTCTATAACCAAATCCACAGGCAGCAGAAAGAAAGAGCCACTTGGCCTGGATTGGTCTCTTGAAGCTTGAGTTCCTCCAACAAGGTCACACCTACTCCAACAAGTCCACACCTCCTAATCCTTTCAAATAGTGCCACTCCCTTCTGACCAAGCATTCAAATCTATGAGCCTATGGGGCCCATTCTCATTCAAACTACCACAATAGTACAAGGTAAAGTTAATGATTGTGAAACCAGAAAAGTAAAGGAAAAAATAATGAAAAAACTCGTTCTTTGTGATGTGTGAACACCAAATGTATACTAGCTTTTGACAAGGGAAATAGCTTTGGATTCAACACTGAATCATAGAATAATTCTTTGGAGTATATTTTAAAGGGTGAGTGCATTCAGCATTGTGTGCAATGCGCAGCTTAGCTGAAACAAAAATCAAAATGGATTCATGAGTATTTCAGACAGAGTATTTACCAGGAGGACTTTGAATAGTTATGACTTGTAAGTACAAAAATGTATAATATATATGAAGACATGGGGGGTTCATAAAAATAATACAACTGAAATCATAGAAGTGAATAATTTAATTCTAAAATTTAAGAATTCATAAAAAATGAGTTTAGCAGAAGACTGGATACACAAAAGGAAACTGAACAAATAAGATCAAAAGTAAGCCAAAAGAAAATTTAAGCAAAGAAAATACTATAAACAAAATAAAATGATAGGAATATGTTCTCCTAAAACTATATCCTCCCAGCCACAGGTTCTTGGCCAGGCTTACACTGCCATTAATGAGCTCCTTCCTCCAAGCTTCAAATCCAAATAGGAATGCTGTCACTTATTCATGTAACTCTTGTGCCATTTTTTGTACCAATATGCACATCTTGACAGGCAAGATGGTATTGCAGCTTACACGCCCTCAACTGGGGAGAACTGTTGATGACATTTCTCCACCACCAGCCTACACAACACTTCTCAGCACTGTGGAAATCTAACCATAAAGTGGAGGCTTCCAGGTCAGGGTAAGCTTGTTGGATTTTTTTCTATGTTCAGTGATCAAAGTATGCAGTATTTTCAGCAAGAACACCTTGCCATCAGGTTCTGGTGAAGAATCAAGAACAATGTGAATAGCCTGTATTGTTTTCATGGTCTTTGAGACCCATCTGACCAAAAACCCAAAGGGAGGTTCTCAAGTTTGGCACTATGACACTGGGATTATATATATATATATATAACCTGTGGCTTCTGGGAAGAACATTATCTGTCTCATGTAATGTCAATTATGTGGTGTGTGTGTGTGTGTGTGTGTGTGTGTGTGTGTGTGTGTGTGTATTAAGAAGTTTATAAAATAGATTTCCATATGGCCTTTCAACGATCCTTAGTTATTTGTTAGTTATTTTCCCCGATCTGCTCTCCACTCCTTCATCGCCACTCTATCCTCCTATCATCTTCTCCACTTAAAGCCCCTACATTATCTCCTAAGGGAAAGCCAACCACTACTATTTTGCTAAGTGGACACAGGATCAAACTTCCTTCCCAGTCCTTACCCTTGCACTCAGTACAGCTCTTACTCCTTATTACAGAAACATTTTTTCCAATGAATAGAGATCAATACCAACTCCCAAATACTGGCGAAAGTGCAGAGAATGCGACTGTGGAGTTCTGAACCCTAAATGAGACATCTATATCACATCCCCATCCCACCCCAAAACTCAGAGGACGTCATGGGTGAGGGGTGAAAAGGTCGTTAAGAGCCAAAGAACAAGAGCTCTCCTCCAAAATGGTGTCTTCTGCAGTATTTCAGCAACGACTCATAGCACATGTGCTTGTCTGTATGAGACCTTCACAGGACCAAGCCGGCAGAAGTTCCAGGATCAACTGAGTAAGGGATTGCAAGCCCTGCCCCTAGCTGAGGAGCTGTTGGCAGTTGCTGACTGACGGCAGAAGGAGAGCCAGCTTGTGTCACAAGTAGAGTCCTTGATAGGCTGCTCATTCTCCAGTGGATGGCAACACTAGATTCAGTGGATTCTAAAAATAAATAAAGAATACATAAAATAAATAAATAACATTATAAAGTATGGAGATAGAAAAAAAGGCATTCAGGGTGTGTAGGAGTAGTGCGGAATGGGTGTAATCAAAATATACTGCACACATGTATGAGATACTCAAAGAACAGAGAATTGTTTTAAAAAAACGTGTTAAATAGCATATAGTACAAAAACTTTCGAACTTCACGGGCTATTGCCAAAGCTATTGATTGTTCTCCACAACCCGATAGTAAGGCTCTGTTGCTGAAGACAACACTTACATATGTTATTGAACATGAAAAAGTCAAGCTGATGCCCAGTTAATTTTTCTCATACAGATTAGCATTTATGGTGCAGGAAGGTGTTCTGCATGCTACCGGAGGAAAAACCTAATCATCAATATCATCCAGTTATAAATTCTGTGACCTGTCTGCAGGGCATAGTGGTGTAAGAGTGGCATAAAGGTCATAAAAGTCACCAGCCACATTTTGATTGGATTTTGAGATGGAACCCATAACTGACTCTGCTTAGATGGACAAGACTGGATGATGAGACTATTTAGGTCATGAACCTGGGATACAACATTCTATCATTCTGAAAAAGAAAGCGTAACAATAAAGAGTTCTAATAGCATTCTGCTGTAGATCGGAGCATTGCCCAAACATATATGCAGAAGAGGGCACTCAGCTATTGAAAGAGCTGGAGGAGGCAAATGACTCCAGAGAAAGTGTCTTGTAGACATAGCAACACTGGTTTGCACATGGGCTCACGAAGACTGTGGCAGCAGGAAGAATACTTGGTCAGGCTCAAGTCAAACAAAATTCCAGCACTGTGAAGAGAAAGTGGACGCAGAGTCCCATTCCTAATCAAGGAGCTATTTGCAATTGGTAACTACAGGGAAAGAAAAAACATCAGTGCCCTCCAACAGAATGTTACTGAGCATATCAACCACACTCCAGCACAGGCCCCATGCCCATAAGTAGTTGATCAGCACAAAAACAAACAGGTAGCTTTTTATTTAGTTTTATTTGATTGGACAAGTCTAGTCTAGTCACCATATTTGACAAGAATAATTTTTAAAAACTCTACCCAATGCCAAACAGAGAATGGATATAAGTTGAGAAAGAAGCAATATTCAAATATATAGTATAAAAATATTAATCACTTTTAATTCCTATGTATCACAGGGAAGACTGCACATGAATAAAATCCCTTTGGAAAACTGTTTGGCAATCATTACTAAAACAACAAATATATAGTCTAACAATTATTTTCCCAGATATATGTTCCAAATGAGTGTTTATGGATCACCAAAGACTACGTGGAGATATTTTATAGAAATCATATTTAAAATAACTTAAAACTAGGAACAGACTAAATGTCTCATAACAATAAACTAATAAATATGCTGTGATATGAATATAATGGGGTACAGGAACTAGAAAACAGGATAAGTAACTACAGGAAAACATTGATGGGTCTCAAAAATATATTAAGCTAAAGAAGTCATTGAATATACAGAAATTGTACATTGAAGGATTCCATTAATGCAAGATTCAATAGATGCTGTTGTCTACGAAATATTAACTGTAAAGGAACATAAAGAATATTCAGGGTCAGGGAGCTGACACAATATTTAAAGGCATTGCCACCAAACCCGACTACCTGAGGAATCTACAGTAAAATTAGAGAAGTGTTGTCTCTTTAGTTGTCCTCTGACCCTATATGCATGCTGCATAATGAAAACACAGACATGCACGGGATGATGGTGATGAAAATGATAATGGCGATGATGAAGTCAAAGAGAAATCCTCTGAGTACTGGAAATTTTCTCTACTGAGTAAAACTGATGGCTACACATACAGAAACTTAATGATCTATTCAATATACATATACTTAAGGTATACCAGAAGTGTGTGGTATGCACCATCAATATTTATACTCAGAAAAGTGGAATAGGATAGATAAGTGTGGATATTGAAAAGCTACATAACTGAAAGAATAAGTAGACTATAGCACATCTCAGAAATGCCAAATATGAAAAGCAGCTACTGTCGAGGACTTGGGGCTTAAAGAGAGACTGAGGTCATCAAAATCTCAGCAGGGAGATTCAAGGGGGAAAGTCAGACATCCACGATGCAGCCTCCCAGGGCTAATGTGTTCACAGAGCCATCAGAAAGCTAGTTCTTCAAATGTTCAAAAATGACAAACTGGGCGGGCGGTGGTGGCACACACCTTTAATCCTAGTACCTGGGAGGAAGAAGCAAGTGGATCTCTGAGTTCGAGGCCAGGCTGGTCTACAGAGTGGTCTACAGGTCAGCCAGGGCTCCATGGAGAAAACTTGTCTCGAAAAACCAAAAGGAAAAAAAAAGAGACAAACTGGTCTTTGATGTTTCTAGAACCAAAAGCTTATAAGAACCAGGAAGGAGTAGGTTCCTTCTGTCTCTACCAACCTCCTCCTCTTCTAGCCCTCTCTAGTAAAAGAGTTTTCTGCACCCAGGCTCCACAGTGAGTAGACAGACAACAAATTCGGAAGAATAACAAAATTTTTAATTTTTGTTTAGAGATTTTTCTTAAACTTTTTGGTTAGGCATAATAAATTTTTCTATTTCTATGGGTTTTGAAAAATAAGATTTTAGGACAGTCTATGTTCTAGTCACCATAAACTAGAGAAACCTGGATATTATACTCAATAATCAGCAACACCACTGTTTTCTGAAAAAAAAATTATGTTTTTAAAAAGCAGGATTTTTTTCCTCATTCTTTGCAGTCCTTGTCCTCACTATCCAGGACACCACAGATGTGAAAAGGAAACATACATATGTCTGCAAGTCCTCAGTCTGCCGTACAGTGTCTGTGTGGAGTAGACCCACAGGAACCATTGCCAGCATAGGTTACAGTCTCGGTCTTTGTATAAAGGATTATGGTTTTGCTTAAAACATTATCACATTCTTTTCTGCCATTTAAACTATTAAAGCATTAAGAAAAGTGCTCACCAGAGTGAGACATAAGATCACTTCCTTAGTTTTGGTACAATGAGACTAAGATACAGGCTGAGACACAATGAATTTCAGTAGTTTCTACAAGCCCATCCGCTCGACCAAGCTCTCATCTGCTAATTAAGAAATTAAATTCCAGAAATGCTCTATGGCTTGCCCATTGTCACAAAATACAAATGCAAGTTTGATCTTCCCTGTAGTTTTCAGTTCTTTTGTTGAATGGATTTGCAACTAATAAAATGATTTTAAAAATCCAGGAAAGAAGCATTTTACAATGGCTTGTGATGGTTTATAGTGTAGACTAGATTATATTCAGAACTGTCTGAGTGATTATGAAAGCAAATGTCTGTGTGTCTATGATCATATTTCTAGAAAAGAAAGACCCTCTCAAATATAGGCTGAAACTCTATGTGTAGTAAAAGGATGAGAAAAAACCCCCTCTCTCTGGATGCCAGACTTAGTGGTACAAGACTTAATATTTATTCCACTGGTTTTGTCATCTCTTCTTCATATATCCCCATTCTTCCCTTTGGGATTGAAAATATTTATGCCATTACATGCTGGAAGTATAAATATTTCTTATAAATTTGACAAAAAAAATCACAAGTAAAAGTTTACCTTGAGTCTCAAAGTCGACTTTGAGTTGGACTTTTAGTAACAGTGCAACGGTTCACATAAAGGTTAAGGAATTAATGCACTTCAGTGTGTGGAGGTTTGTTAGAGTATGTAAGTATACAGAACTAATACACAGTTAGTATAATGTTGCCATTGTCTAGATTTAGAGAATCAGTATAAGAAGACATGTTTCGCCGGGCGTGGTGGCGCACGCCTTTAATCCCAGCACTTGGGAGGAAGAGGCAGGCGGATCTTTGTGAGTTCGAGGCCAGCCTGGTCTACAAAGTGAGTCCAGGACAGCCAAGGAAACACAGAGAAACCCTGTCTCGAAAAATCAAAAAAAAAAAAAAAAAAAAAAGAAGTCATGTTTCGGTGTCAAGTCTTCAAGAGATTGAACTATGATAATTAAGCTTGACTGATCTTTTGATTACATTGGTAGATACCTAGATGATGAGTGAAGTATACTTCAGGATATGGTCATTCCCAGAGAGTGCTAAATAAGGGGACTCAGGAAAGGCATGATTTGAATTTTGACATTGCTACCTAATAGTCTGGGTCCTTTGTGTAATAAAAAAACTTGCCAGCACAGACACTTCCTGCTACATGCCTGCTTTCACATGATCTTCTGTCCTCTGCCACATTCTCGCATTCAATATAAACCAAAACTCCTAGCACTGTTAGCCAAAATCATCTTTCCTCCTTTGAGGCTGTTTTTCTCAGGTATTTACAATATTAGCAAAAGTCTGGCTAACATGAGGCAAAAAAGAAGAAAGGAAAGAAAGAAAAGAAAAACCTCTCAAATCCTACACTGCGCTGTGAAACTTGCCAGGCGGTGATGATTTGGTGTGTCTTTGGATTTTACTCCACCCATTATACAATAACAGCTGGCAATTATGGCTGACTGTTGTACGTCCGAATCTGTAAGTGGATCTGTATGTGCCCTCATACAATTTCTATTGCTGTGGAACCATTAGTAGACATTCCACCTTCACAGTCAAGCAAAAGGAAGCAGAGAGAAGCAAAGCAACAGGTCAAGGCTAAATAAACCCTTTGTTTATTGAATCAATGGACTTACAAAAATTTATTTCCTCTGCTTCTTTTATGCTTTCTGGAAAAAAATTGTCTTGGAATTTGGAGCTCAGCTTTTGTCTGCATGGCAATCCTCTCATTGACCTTTCTGAAAATTAAAATTTGAATTAGAATTTGCAGCTTTCTCAAATGACCCATAGAGTTCACACACACTTGAAAGAAAATAAGCATGTGTGTCTATCAGCTGTTGCCACAATACTATTGTGTAATAAAACATCCCATAGCTGATACTCATAACGGCTAGGGTGGTACTGCAGCATGCTGCTTGCTGATTGTGGTTGAGTTTAGCTGAGCTAGGATAGCTTCATTTGTGGGTGTAGACTCTAGACCAGCGATTCTCCTGTATGCCATGACCCCTTTGAGGACTGCATATCAGATATTTACATTAAGATTTATAACAGTAGCAAAATAATAGTTATGAAGTAGCAACAAAATAATTTTATGGTTGGGGATCATCACAACATGAGGAACTGTATTAAAGATTTGCAGCATTAGGAATGTTGAGAACCGCTGGTCTAGACATTCAGTGCTAGGCTGGAGTTAGCTGACCTGCACTGCCCTCAGCTAAGATAATTCTCATCTTTCTCATTACATCTCTCCAATCAGATGCATATATTTGGTTCTCCTCATCATGGCAATGGTCCAAGGGTATAAATGGAAATGCAGAAGAACAGTCAGGCTACGTGTTCAATTCTGTGTTTATGTAGCCAAGTTTAACACTAGTATGAGAGAATGACATCAAATTCTATTACTACTGGAACCATGAATAATCAGAGCTATCAACAGATAGATACACATATACATTTCCAGCATTTTTCTGGACTAAAGTCTTAAATGAACCACGATAAATCCTTTTTTGTTGTTGTTTTTACTAAAATGCTCAACATTTATATCTCAAATCATTGTCTTTTCCCTCAAGAACTCTTGTAACTCAAGTGGTATATCCTAGAAAAAATTACCAAATGTCTAATTGATAATGAAGACTAATGCCTTATAAGGCTTGCTGAACTATGGATCCACTTCAAATTTCTCCAGCATATAGTAATATCTAATTCAGCTTTATTTTATGATAAAGTAAATGAGCTAAGATAATTTAAAGGCAATGTCTGCAAATATTAATGATAATTTGAATCATTGTGAATTAACACCTTCTGCAGAACAGTCTGTACATGGTGAGTTCATTTGGTTGGTGAATGGAGCTAATACAGATAGAATCATGCATTTTATTATCTGTCATTTTACCATGTGGGCAGAGGGGTCAATATTTCCTTTGGTAGGATGACCAAGCAAGTAAGTCTCAATGTACTAAAAATGTGTTAAGTTATCTGTCTGAGAAGCCTTCAGTGAGAACTGCTATAATATTAGTTCTGGGTATACAAAGATGAGAATATCTTGGTCCCTGTGTAGTTCCTCTGTTAGAGAGAAGTTGGCACACAGTCCACCCTTATGACACCCCTGTGGAAGGGTATGGATGTCAGAGCATTGAGTCTGGCAAGAAAAGAGAGTTCAGGAACCTACCAAGAGTTGATCAGACTCAGAGAGCTTTGATATGAGCTTGGCATTCTTCAGAAATGAGACCAATGAAAAATCCCAAAATTAGGCCAGGCAGATCTCCCAGAAGTTCCTGGGGCAGAGAGTCTCTAATTGGGCAAGGGCACCAGCACAGATCTGAACAGAGTGCTCTAAGAGCAGTGTAGATGTGAGAACAAAACAAGAAGACGGAAAAGAAGCAAAAGTTCAATTTCCCAGCCTTCCCAGACTTATCTCAGTAGTTCAAAAATCAAAACAAAAAAAGCAGCATGAATGTGTGTGGGGGAGGGGGCGTTACAGGAGTGAGACGGAGATAAGAATATGTGGGTGAGAGACATGAGATGTATTATACCCATGCATGAAACTGTCCAAGAACAAGATTAATAAAAGCTACATAGGCAAAGATCACCTGTTGGGGACAATGGATCTGGAAGTGATAATCTGTGTGTACATAAGGCAGTGGAGTATGTAACTAAGAAATCAGAGTCGAAGAAACTTAAGCTCTCACTTTCAAAAGCAAGAAAATAAAACAGAAAACTACCTGTAAAACCAAGCATACACAAAACAAGTTAGAATGTTAGTAATAAGAAAGTTGGGGGTTGGTGCTTTTAGGGGCACACACAGTTACTTCAGAGGATTAAAGGGGAGAAGCTTCATAAAGTAATGTTTTGAAAAATGGACATAAATAGGAAGGTGTCAACAGGGCGTCTTGATGGAGAGAGGAAGTTAGCATCTGAGGAAATGTGCTCACTCTGCTTTGAAACCCAGTGAAGAGTCAAAGTGGATACTTCACGTCCCTCACAAGAAAGACATGGTGAATAATCAAAACTGTAGGCAGCATGCCCCCCACCCTTAGTCCTCCCACTTTCATAGTAGGTATACTTCAATCACTGAGGAGTTTTGAAATGATAGTTCCCTACTGACAAATGTCATTTCTGCCGGTGAAGAACCACTTCTAAAAATTACTATAATCAGAACTGGTGGTAGGGCACACACCTGTAATCCCAGCACATAAGAAGCTGAGGCAGGAGAACTCTGAGTTTCGGGTAAGTCTAGGCAACACAGCTAGACTCTGTCAAAGAGAGAGAGAGAGAGAGAGAGAGAGAGAGAGAGAGAGAGAGAGAGATGGCTAGAAGGCTCAGTGGGGTGGGTAAGACTTACTGCTATGAAAGCAAGATGACATGAGTTCAAATCTCCAGCTTCCACATGCAAAGTGAAATATGGGCATTCTTTCCTGTAACCACAGAGTTGTTGGCCAGAGACTAGGCAGCCACCCAGTCCAAAATGGTGAGCCTCAGAGTCAGTTTCACAAAACAAGGCAGATCACAATAGAGGAAGACACTCTCAGCATCCTCCTCTAGCCTCTGCATGTTCCTCATAAAGTCTCTATGCTTTTACATGCATGTATAGCACATACACCACACAGAAGGCCCCATTTATCTTATTCAGCATAGTGACCTAACAGGTAAGGTGTGCCCACTGGTGTAACACTGGAAAGACTGTTTATGGGGTAAGTCTATTTATGAGGTTACTCTCTTAACCGGAGTAAGTCTTGCTGCAAAGAAGGAATTTATGTGTGATGCTGTAAACATGGTCTAAAGACATGGCTGCAGATGTCACAGGCCCAAGAAGAGGAACTTATTCATCTTGTTGTGTTGCTGTGGTCATGTTGTTAAGTTGCCTTTGAAATGTTTATGTTAATAAATGGATTTGTGCTGCTCTCATGGTCAAAGAGACGTCTTATTACAAAAGGTAGTAGTTAATATATAAACCATTAACTGCTCAAAATGTTCAGAATATTGACTATGAGTGCCCAGTCATAGAAGGGCTATCAATATTACACACACACACACACATATGACATGGCTGTGGAACACATAAACTCACAGCAGCTACATTTACCTGCTGTGATAAAGACATAAAGAAGACCACAAGATAATGCCAGTTAAAAATCTAATATGACTGGAAGAGAGAGTGATGAGACCACATTTGCTACGGCAGTTGATGGGCACTGAAGGAGGGAGAATTATTTTAAATTGAGGAAGTGATCAATGGCATGTTGTTCATGCCCCAGTGGACAACCACACACTAATGAGAATTTATGGTCAGAATTAATTAGACTAAGTGGGAGGTAGAAGGAAAAATTGATGATGATGATGAAGATAGATAGATTGATAGAGAGATAGATAGACTGATAGATAGAGAGAGAAAGATAGACTGATAGATAGACTGATAGATAGATAGATAGATAGATAGATAGATAGATAGATAGATAGATAGATATGATAGGGTGATGAAGTGAAGATGGAGGACATGAAGTTGGGAGGGAAATGTGTTGAGAGGGAATGAAGAGTTGAAGGGAGTGAGTAGGAGTATATATGATCAAGATATACTATGCACATTATGAAATTGTGAAAGAATAAATAAAAATAAAAAATAAGTCCTTTCGAACAGTTATAATTTGGAAAATTTGGAAATAGGGAAATGGTGAGACAACTTTAACTGTGGAAATGCTGATTATTCAAACTACCCATACTACTGCCTATTTTTGTAACAGTATCTTGGATTTTCATATAATGCTGAGATTAGTTCTATATTTCATCAAAGTGACACATGTGTTTTGTTGGTGTGAATTCTTTGCAACACTGGATGGTGGTAACAACTATATAAGAACAAGCTAAATATAAGTTAGCTTATCAGAGGAAAAGAAATCTAGGGATTTGAAATGTCTTAATATGTTTTTACTTTTTAAAAAACATGGGCATGACAGCTGAAGGAATATCTAGTACTAAACAAAAAGGTAAGCTTCAAGTTAAGTGGCCTCAATTCCATTATACGTGTATATTTTTCCAGATATGTTGGAAACTGGATTTGGTTAATAGCACTAATTATGCCTCAGCTGTGTTGGGATAATTGCATGACTTCGTTTATATGTCAAGAGAGCTAGCTTCAATAAATGTTTACTTGCCATTTATCTTATTTGTTTTGCATTTTGCCATTGCATCCATAAATCTTTCTAATAAAACAAAAAATAATGTTCTATGATGAGTTTATACTAGCTTACCTTTCTGTGACAATAATAAACATCATGACTAGAAGCAACTTGGGAAAGAACAAGTTTACTTGCTTTACACTTCCTGGTTACAACCCATCATTAAGAGAAGTTGGAAGTTAGAACTTAGGCAACAACTAAAGCAGAAGACATGAAAAAAATCTTTCTTCTATAGCCTAGGACCACTTTCCCAGGGTTGCCACTGCCCACAACGGGATGGCTCTTTCCATATCAATCAACAATCAGAACAATCCCCTACAGATCAATCTGAAGGATATAACTCTTCCCCCAGGTTACTGAACATTGTATCAAATAAGCAATAAAAACTAACAAGGATACTGAGCCATTGCTTCTTCTTGTTTCCCTGATTAGTTAGTTGTGACTTTAAAAATGAAGGCGATGGAGGAGGACAAGGAGGAGAAGAAGAAGAAGAAGAAGAAGAAGAAGAAGAAGAAGAAGGAGAAGGAGAAGGAGAAGGAGAAGGAGAAGGAGAAGGAGAAGGAGAAGGAGAAGGAGAAGGAGAAGGAGAAGGAGAAGGAGAAGGAGAAGGAGAAGCATACAGCATGCCAAATATTTGCAACTTTCAATTATCAACTTCAGGAAATGGCCATGCCTCAGTGGGACCTTGAGAAATACACACCATTTTAAAGTGACTGTCAGCTCCAGGAAAAGAGTTCTTTGTCCAGAGTCTTTAAATTTTCTTTACCGTGTTCACTGCATTATATCACAGTGAACTGTAAGACACATTGCACAAGCAGACCCATGCATGTGCACATATGTATTACTGTCTTTATTGGTGCTGAGAGACTGGTACTCTGTCTGTTCCCATGTCCTAGCTGGACAGACAGAAGCTGAATCCACGGATGCCATATTCTATTTCTCGTTTGGCTCAGTGAGGCCTAAGGCTTAAAAGTGAGAATTGCCCCACTTCTCTCTGCATTTCTGGGACAACAGGGATTTTTAAAGTCTTGCTGAGATGTGTTGGGGGTAGAAAAATATCAGAAATGAAAATCTATCATCTCTTTTAAAATATGTTCTTATGTCAATGGAAATACAGTGGAAAGATTACTCATTGATAAGAGCACTGACCATTCTTATATGTATCTGAATTTTGTTCCCAGCAACCACATAGTGCAATTGACAAGTGCCCATACTCTAGTTATAGGGGCCCCATACAGGCATCTCCACATATAAACACATACACACACACACATACAGTTACATACAAACATAAATACAAATAAGAATAAATCTTTTTAAAGTCATTTTTATTATCCTCATAATGCATGATATGAGGAAGAAATTCCAATTCTTATTTGCTCGATATGACTTCAGAAGTCTACACTCACTATCTCTAATTCTTGAATCTACAACAGAATGAATCTTGTGCCATATTAAGTCCATTTTCACACAGCTGAAAACTGAGGTCTTCAGGAAAGGTTTGGGGTGTACTGATGGAGAGGGAAGACACCATTGCTCATACCAGTGACCAGGACTCAGAAGAGTAAAGGTTCATATCCAGAGAGCAGAATGGTATGGATGTGGTTGTTAAGGAAGGACGGAGAGAGCAGAGATGTTCATGAGGCTCACTTCCAGTCCTAAAGGCTCACATGGGATTCAATTAAAGCTGGCTTGATATTACAAATAAGGCTGCTATGAACATGGATGAGGAAACATCCTTGTGGTTTGCTGAGGAATCATTTGGATGTATACCCAGAAGTGGTATGGCTGGGTCTTGAGGTAGAGCTATTCCAACTTTTCTAAGATATCACCAGACTGATTTCCATAGCGATTCTACAAGTTTTCACCCCCACCAGCAGTGGAGGAGTGTTCCCCTTTCTCCACAACCTTGCCAGTATGTGCTGTCATTTGAGTCTTAGTCATTCTGACAGATGTGAGATGGAATCTCAGAATTTTCTTGAGTTGCATTTCTCTGACGATTAAGGATGCTGAGCATTTCTTCAAGTGTCTCTCAGCCATTAGGGATTCCTCTTTTGTTCATTCTCTGTTTAGCTATGTTCCCCACTTTTTGATTGGATTATTTGGTTTCCTGGCATTTAATTTCTTGAGTTATTTATAAATTTCGGATATTAGCCCTCTGTCAGATGTGGGGTTGGTGAAGATTTTTTTCCCAATCTGTAGGCTGCCATTTTGTTCGAATGATAGTGTCTTTTGCCTTACAGAAGCTTTTCAGTTTCATGAGGTCCCAATTATTGATTGTTAGTCTTAGATCCTAAGCTGTTGGTGTTCTGTACAGGAAGTTGTCACCTGTGATGATGAGTTCTAGGGTTTTACGCACTTTGGAAACAATCCAGATATCCCTTAACCGAAGAATGGATTTTTAAAAAAACTGTGGTACATCTACACAATGAAATACTAATCAGCCATCAGAAACAATGAAATCATATTTGTAGCCAAATGGATGGAACTAGAGAAGCTCATCCTGAGTGAGCTAACCCAGACTCAGAAGGGTGCTCATGGCATCAGATTTTAGCCATATAGTACAGGTTATCTATACTACAACGAATGCACCAAAGGGAACAGGAACATAGACTTTGTTTCCTGTCAATGAGACACTTTTTCCTAGTGGTGCTGCTTTGGATGCCCCCAGTGTATGAGGAGGCTCTTGGCCCTCATATGACTGCTCAACTTGGGTGGGGGACTGATATGTAGGGACACTTCACTCCAGAGGAGTGGGATGGAAGGGATAGGGGTAGAGGGTGGGAGGGTGGGACTGGGAAGGGTGGAAAGAGGGCACTGAGATGGAGATGTAACCTGAAGTAATAAATAAACATAAACATAAAAAAAGAAAAAAGAAACTGAAAAAAAAAGAAGAAGCTGGTTTGCTGTGAAATAAGAAAACAGTCCTTTACAAGGAAGGCTACTTATAGTCCATACTGAATACTCCTGTGTGCTTCTTTTCAATTTAACTACTTGGTAAATCCATCTGGGATTAACAAAGTGCTTTAACTCTAAGGGAAAAGATTTTGCTCCATCTTAGATCAAAACCTGCTTAGAAAGAGTAGCGCCCTCTGGAGAACAGATGGAGACAGAGTGGGACAAGGACCACAGAAAATACAAGAAGCCAAGTTATATCTCTTTATTTACCAGAGACTATCTCTACCAGGTCACCTCAGAACAGTGATTTTCAAAGTCTGATAGCATTTTCTTACCTGAAAAATAGTATCTGTTCACTGTTCACTTGCACATAAATGTACACACACACACACACACACACACACACACACACACACACACACACAAACACGCTCACCCAACCCTCAGTTTTGCAAACTTTCCTCTGTGGTCTTCTCCCTGAAGACATACTCCTCTGTAATTATCAGAGATGACTATCAGAAACTCTTCCTGAGGTGATTGGCATCGTTTTAATTTTAAAAGTGTAAAATTACATTTCAGTATAGTACATAACTTTTTAAACAACAGAAACACTAGTCCCTTTGCCACCTACTGCCCATCGGTGCTGTAAGTTCCGGCTTCTGCTTTATTTATATTGACTTTCAAGACACTCAGAGTGGAGTGGTAGAGACAGAAATGTAAATAAATCTTTGAACACACATCCCTAAGAGAAGCTATGGAAGATGAAAAGCGCAATTAGCTTTTAAGGAGCTAGGGAAGGCACCTCAAGTTACTCCAGCTGGGGGTTTTTTAATCTAATTAAAATGAGCTTTTAAAAACCATAAACTTCAGCCATTTATCCCTCTCAGGTCTCTGAGGTGGTTGAAGAATAGATAGCTAGAGTCTCATAGTTAAATTTTGAGTTGTTTAGGAATCAAGAGGGTG
>CAJQZJ010010085.1:7094595-7118263 GCA_907164525.1 Lophiomys imhausi | reverse complement strand
ACTACAACCTACACATCAAAAGGAACAAGGACATAATTTTTTTTTTTATCTTTTTATTTTTCCTTCTTTTTTTCTTTTTTTCTCTTTCCTTTTCCCTTCTCTTTTTCCTCTCTTTTTTTGTTGATATTCTTTGTTTTTGTGGGTTTGTGTGTTTGTTGGTCTTTTTTTTTAGTATTCCCCCAGTAGCAATGAGACACCATTCACTGGCAGTACTGCCTCGTAGGTCCCCGGTGAATGAGGAGGCTCTTGGCCCTCATATGACACCTGATCTGTGGTGAGAGACTGTTAGGCAGGGATACCCCACCCCAGAGGAACAAGACGGAAGGGTCAGGGGGTAGGGCATGGGAGGGTGGGGCTAGGAAGTGGGGAAAGAGGACAATATGATAAGGATGTAACTTGAAGCAACAAACAAATAAATTTATCAACTAAAAAAAGAAAAGAAAAAAAAGGGCAGGGGGCAGGGCTGAAACACTGTGAATGGAACAGAGGATACAGCCATTCGGCCTGGATTTACAGACCTCCAGGTGTAGAGAAGACGTGGAGCTAAGGTAAAATTCAAGGGAATTGTGGTATTGGCCCATGCCTTTGACTTCAGCGGAAACGGGGGGGGGGGGGGGGGGGGGGGGGGGGGGGGGGGGGGGGGGGGGGGGCACCTTTAGTGTTGGTGGTCTTATGTACTCTGGAGTCATACGGAGCGGGGTGGTGAGGGTGCATACTCTTGGTCCCACCATTCAAGAAGAGTACACCCTTGATCCCAGCTCCCAACACACTGGAGACAGAAACAGGCAGATCCCGGAGCTCAGGGTCAGCCTGATGCAGGGCAAACTCTAAATAGGGAAAGACTTCGATCCAGGAGTGGTGGAACACATCTTTGATCCCTTCAGATGAGAAACACAGGTTCCTGTTCCCAATAATTAGAGTTCAGAGACACACACATGGGATTTGGAGGGACCTAGGTTTGGAGGCTACTTACAAAAGGCCTTCTCGATGCAGGCAAATTGTCCTTTGGGATCTCAAAATATATACACTAGAGCTGGTTTAGCTCCAAGATGACAGAATGATTTCTTCTTTAACCCGGATTGAAAGATAACGCTTTGTATGTTGTCAGAAGGCCAAATTTGCTTCAGGAGAAGTACTACCTAGCACCCCCCATCCCCCCCCCAGAAAAAAAAAAAAAAAAGAGGGCAATTGTCCTAGGGTTGGGATTGGGGCAGGGCTCTGTTCTTATCGTTCCAGGAGAATCGAAGTGTCCATTAGGGGAGCCTGGGGACGGCGGACAGCGGAATCCTCAGCAGAGAGCAGAATTAGGCACCAAGGAGGATGAGTGACCCAGTTGATTCTGCCTGGCAGACTTCCTCAATAGCTGTCTCCATCGGGGGCCTGCAACCACCACTGCAATCCAGTGTCGCTGGGAACGTTCAGCTCTACACAATGCCCCGGCTGGAACCTCAGTGAAGCCTGCAAGATCAGCTTCTGCCTACAAACCCCTTAGGTCATCTAAACAGCTGAGAACAGAAGGACTGAACATAAAAGGATTGTACTAACATTTTTAATCATTTTTCCCATTTGGGTTGGGGCCCCAAACAGGTCTACTACGACCCAAATCAGCAGGAAGTCACTTTAAGAGAGCGACGTCCCATGCCCAGAGGGTGGGGGAGGGTGTTTCTCCGCCCTTCTTTTTGGTTATTTGAAGGTTAACTGAAAACTCTGTTATGTAGGGGAAGAGACTACAAGCTGATAAATGATCCTGTCTTAATGGGTTTTGGAGATTAGCCCCAGGGAATTCCTACTTTTCCTTCTCTGTATCCTTCTTCCTCTCCTATGTAGGAGTGCATGGGCTTGAGAAAAATGAGATATAGTCATAGCACAGGAAGGTCCAAGAAGAAGGGGCAGATTATTGAATATGCCCTTATACCTTTGTATATTGATACAAAATTAGTAGGTTATTTGGCTAAAGTGGTATTGACCATTGTTTATTGTGCAAAAATAAGATTGTATTGGATTACATAGGTATTGATCTTTGTATATTGATACAAAATTAAGATTATAGTTGGCCACAATGGTATTGACCCTTGCATATGGACGTAATATTAAGATTATATTGGGCTATATAGGCATTGATCTTGCTATATTGATACATAATTAAGAGTATATTTAACCACAATTGAATAGATCTTTGTATATTGATACAAATTTAAAGATAATGCTTCCCAATGGTATCATACCTAGAGATACTTAAAAATAAAATGTGAAGCTCTGACCACTTGATACCAACCGTCTAAAACGGTCTAGGATAGTTAAAACATACTCCTAGTCATGCAAGCATGTCTCTTTGTTAGCTACTATGACAGTCTATCACAGATATTCTTTAAACTACCCAGTAATCAAGTTGCTAAGAGACAAGCAACATTTGCTTATCTAAATACAAGAGATGGTTAGGGCATCTTCAAAAACCCCTAGAGATCTGCAGAATATGGCATTCAAAGATGTTATCTTAAATCAAGATTTTTTTTGATATCGAGACATATCAGCGCCTGACAGCACCCCCTATTCTACTCCAAGTAGAAGATAAGCATCGAAGAACCTCCACTGTAAGATGGTTGATTTAGGGGCAAGCCTTTTTCTTGGCATGAAAAAACCCCTTGCACCAACTGCAGACAGACTGCTGTCCAAAAAGGACAAAACTTGGTAGCAGGGAAGTCGACAGCCTAACTCTGCCAAGACAGGGTAGGTAAGTCCTTCATAATCCCTGCTCTACAACAAATGTCTGTCAGAGAAACAGGACCCAAAGGCTGAAGATTGATGCTGGAATGTATGGAGAGAGAATGGGAACTGTCCAGGCAGTTACTGGTATGTTCTTTCTTAGTTTTGGAAGCTGCAGGCTCTGCACTTCCTATACAAGCAAATATATTTATCCCTCTCAGGTCTCTGAGGTGGTTGAAGAATAGACAGATAGAATCTTATAGTTAAATTTTGAACTGTTTAGGAATCAAGAGGGTGTTATAGATCTAAGAAGATACTCTTAAAAGTGTGTTGCAAGATAGTATGAATGTTGAGTCACATATAGACCTTTAAACTCATGGAGTTGGGTAGATAGTAGAATGTTAAGGTCAGGGGCCAAATAGGTATAAACTGAACATTGGGAAGGTATACTGGGCCAATTTAATCTCATAAAGGTGGCATAATTATATCTATTGTTTTGTATAATACTTACTGTTATAAGAGAAGGAACCATCTGTTGGACTGAAAGGGGAAACCTCTGGAGGGAAGAGGGTGGAAGGGCGGGTTGGGAAGGGGGAATAGGGAGGGGTTTGTTACTGAGATGTAACTTGAAGAAAAAAAAAATAAAGTATTTATAAAAAAAAAAAAAAAAAAAAAAAAATTTACTTTGGCATCTAATAACAATTTCCAGTCAAGAAAACACAAGCCAACTGCAATGAAAAAATAATCCACCAACTGAGAACCAGCACAGATGTTAGAGCCTGCAGATGAGGACATTCAATTATTGCAACTTTGTTTCATAGATTCAAAGAGGTATGGAAAGATACAAATGGCATAAGGAGGATGAAAATCAAATGCCATATGAAAACTATAGTGGCAACAACAAAAAACACACTCAGTGGGACGAACACTACACTAAAATTTGTAAAAAGAAATCAGTAAACTTGAAGATAATTTATTAAGAAGCTACATAAAATGAAAATGGCATTTTTTAGGTGGGAGAAAGGATGGAAGAACCAGAAGGTGAAGAAAGGGCTGTAATGTTTCATCCTCTGGGTAAGATACAGCCGTTATGATCACAAACGCTCAGCAGTAAAAGCTGCCTGCATTAGGTTTGCACAGGAATGAACCAGCTAACAGTGAGGCATGGAGAGGCATTCTGTATCCAAGCAATGTTAATATCCTAACTGTATCAAAACTGCAAGAGAACAATGCCAACTTCCCAAGTACAGTTGCAGCTTCTGTTAATACCAAACTTTTAATGTGCCAGTGACCAACAAAGTCACTTAATGAAGTTCAAATTCAAGGGCATAAGAAAATATATTCTGTCCACCATATAGATACATGATATATCTATCATACATAGATAATAACCCAAGTGATACATGACTTTATAACAATGGACTAAAGATTCATGACCTATAGTCAACCAGTAGCAGGGGAAGTAATGGATGGTGAATATACGAAAAGGAAGAGGAATTGGTGGGTAAAAAGAATGTAGACAGAGGAAGGAGGCTGTGGGGAAGGCAATATGAGGACCTGACTTCTAGACACCTTTGAGTGACAGGTTTTCACAAAGCACTTCCATTTGTCGTTAGGTATTGCTCTTACCTATGTTTACCTGAACTTGGAGCCTCTTTTGGGTTCTGCTGTGATTTCCACTTAGATACTTGTTCTATATGCCAAGCACTGTTTCTTGCTAATATGCTATGCTGTTTCAAAAAAATTTCAAAGTCTTCCCTCATTCCAAAGTCTCTCCTCACAATGTGAGGTTAAAGGGTTATCTGCTAATGACGC
The DNA here is from genome assembly GCA_907164525.1 of Lophiomys imhausi. NCBI lineage: Eukaryota > Metazoa > Chordata > Mammalia > Rodentia > Muridae > Lophiomys > Lophiomys imhausi. The sequence goes on along the minus strand of CAJQZJ010010085.1, from coordinate 7,113,745 downwards.
CCTGCTTTTCTATGCTGTTCAGTTGGAGATGGGTTAGGAGGCAATAACACCTGAAATGACCAAAAAGCGCCAGAATATTCCTTGCAGAGAGAGAGAGAGAAGGTCCAGATCCTGAGTCACTATGTGAAATATGCAATAGGCGTTCACATGTTGTGATACACATAGAGAAAGCATTGAAAAGATGAAAGGGTGACTTGATAGAATTACATGTGTATGTTAGCAAACTAGACCTAGATATTTCCCATTAAATACAAGAAGCTAACATTAGACAACAACTTCCTCCCAAAATCTACTAAAAGGAACAAAACTTTAGATTCCAAGAATAGCAAAAGAACAGGAGAAACAAAGCCAGCAGATAGCACTCACCATACTGTGAATGACGACAGATAACAATGTGCTTGCTAATAGAAAATGGAAGGAGATTTAAGTGCTAGTAGTAGAGGGGACAAAGAGAGGGAACGTACCTTCACTCTAGAATCCAGAAGGAGGAGCAACTAAGTTAGAAACATAGTGGAGCTTCAAGCAAAGGCAGGAGTATCCCTTAACAGTTGTCAGGAGAATTTCAACTCTGATATCCACCCAACATCTCATTAAGTCATGCAAAGTAACCAAGTGTAGGGAGGTGGTGGAGGACCTGGAAGGGAAAAAGTATGATCAAAATATATTGAATGAAATCCTCAAAGAATATAACCTTATAAAAATTAACAGAAATTCTCTTACACCCAGGCAGAGGAAAGGTTGGCCAACTACAAAACAGAAATTTGTAGGGGTTAGATAAATTAGATTTAGAAAATATATAGGAGTTTCTGATACTGTCTCTTAATTCGGGGCCTGAAGAGCATTATCAGCATGAAGTCAGCAAAAACAGGAAAGACTCAATAGACTGAAAAACAAGGTTGAAGTCAGGAAAACAGGAAAGACTTAATGGACTTGAAGAAACAAAGTATCTGGCCTGACATTGTTTTTAGCTGCTAAGTGGGCGCAGCCCAAATTAAGCTGAAACAGAGTTCCTCCTATTTAAGGACAGTGCGTGGAGCCCAGAAAGAAGAAGAGGCCCCTGATGCTAGAGAACTCCAAGAGTCCTGCTGAAAAAAGGGCTGGCCATTGATGGCCAGCTCTCTCCCTGAAGCAGAAAGAAGTCGGTGAGCAAAGAAAGCCGAGCAAGACACCAAAAGGCCAAGGACTGGACCCTGTGGCTCAGCTTTTGCCTACAGGGGTTTGATCTGTCCAAACATTGGCCTAAAGGAAACTGTGCCTGGCTTTAAGGACTGAGGCAGAGCAGCTGAGTTCCTGATTCAAAAGAAGTAAGTTGGCCTGCAGATGGCTGGGGTCTCCCACAGAGAAGAAAGCATGAAGCCTTATTTAAGGTGAGACTGCAATAACCAACTATCCTGACGAACCTGCATCTGAGAGATCCAGAAAAAGGACTGCTAAGTGCGTTAAAGAATCTACAACAAAGACTGTGTTCCTGACGACTGAGGACCTGCCCCAGAGACTGTATCATTCTAAAAGGTTATGAAAGTAGTTGTTATAATTATCAATAGGTTTAGTGGATAGGTTAAAGGGGTTGTAGGAATTTATAGGATTAATAGTTAAGAAATTGTTGGTGTTTGTTATAAGTGAATTTAGTAATAAATAAATAAGTGTTAAATAATAATTTAAAAGTTCGGTTACAGAAATTAGACCAACTCATGCCTTGAAACCACCAAAGAAACAGAAGACTATGGTAGGACACCATGCAGAGAAGCTCCATATCTGATTCCTAGCTCACATTAGTTTGAGGGGTAAGAGAATCCAAGACTATTTAGAGAACAGAAAACTCAAGAGAAAACAATGCACTCAGAGTCTCAAATTTGGCAGAAGTCTAGTAACATGAAAATTTAAGAATGTCTTTGGAATGTAACAGAAAGCCATTTGTACCACCAGAATGGAAAATAAAGAAACTAGGACTTGTGGGTAATAGTTTAACCCTCCAAATTTTCATATATGATTTGTCTATTACTGTGACTTGTGAGTTGCAAAATTTTGAGCACAAAGACATTCTTGGAATCTTCCCACCATGGAACACAAATGACCACCCACTCGACATATGTGAAGAATAAGTCATGGGCAGGAATTCCAATGAGCCATTTAAAACAATTAAACTTGAAACAATCCCAAAGTTAATGACTGTCCTAAAACTTAGGCCCCAAATCATTTCAAGATGCAGAAATATATAGAAATCTATCCACCATGTTTGAATGGACTCAGTGGTCACTGTTGTTAAAGAAAAAAGATCGAAAATGATTGCACTGGTTACTTATACAGTTTTATCATAATGTTACTAGGATTTAGTCATCATATTAACATAAAGATTAATGGAGACCATCAGCACAAAGCTAGGTTTTCATCGTTTTCAACCTTCTTGTGTACTGGTGGTACATTGTAGGGTTGACACCATCTCTCCTTGTGGCGACATCAGTGCGGTTGCTTCCCTCCCATCACTGTGCATTTGAACCCAATGATCATTATTCCCACATTGGATAACTTTGCCTTCTCTATTCCTCTCTCACACTCTGAGAATAATTTCTAATTCTTTACCTACCTAGCACTTACATATCGTTAGCTGGTAATACAAGAGTTCCTTCTGTGGAGTTATTCTCAGCACTCTTTGGACACATTTAGGACTTCCCTTCTTTATGAATCAAAGCATTTTATACATTATTCTATGAGCACTTACCATACTGTTGTAAATTTCTGTTGCTATAGAGACAGCTTCATAGTTCCATAGTACAGAAAGTTTTCTAGAATACAGTAGGTGTTCAGCAAGTGTCTGGTAAGAGTGTGATAATTTCTTGACTATTATTCTTACTATTTCTAAATATTTTGTAAACAGAAAAATGATCTTTTATTTCCTTTCATGGCTTTCAATAATAGCATCTAATTAACCTTTAATTACAGATATTTGTTTTGTTGTTTTAAATTCCTTTCACTGTAAAGGCCTTCAAGTTGGGGTCTTGAATCAGCAGGCTAATAAATGTTAGAGCAGTGATCTTAAGAAAGAAAGCTGAAGTCTATATATAAAGTTATTTTAATAACTCAGTATCATCACATCTGCTTCCTCATTAATTATGATTTCTAATTAGTACTGAAACCCTAAAATAAAGGGTGGTGCATAATGATAGAGTATTATTCCATAAGCATATATAATTAGGGATTATGATTAGCCAAAGAAAAATGCTTGGAATCTCATGAGCATATGTGTTTTTAAAGGGAATTAAAAAAACTGAATGTGGTATAATAAAGGATGGAGAGGAAATGTAAAAAGAAAAAATTCCAATTGTTTCAAGATAAATTTATTGCAATCTTCATTTAGTAATTGCTAAGTGCTAAGAGCTGTACATGGCACTAGAAGTTCAGAAGGAAGCAAGAGAATGGTTCTCTGACTTGATGGAACTCTAATGTCCATATGGAATTTGGAAAATTAAGTGCATAAGTGAAGAGCAAGAGTAAGTAAATATTAATCACATTCCTGTATGCCTCAAGGAAACACATTGCCATGTTCTGTTGAGTAGGTGACATTCGTGTCTCTTTAAACTGAGACCTGAAAAGAGAGAAACACATCAGTTCTGTAAGATGAGAAAAATGTTACATAGTCAAGGTATAAACAAACACAGACCCTGAGATGACAGAGAGCTTAATGTGCTCAAGGAGCTTTAAAATAGAGCAGACAAAGGAGGGAAGCAGAGTGACAGGGTAGTGCGGAAGACTGAGATAAAATGCTGAAGGCAGATGTCAGATCACTACAAGTCCAACTGACTCCAAAGAGTTCCTGCTCCATTGATGAGAAGGGGAAATGCCAAAGGGACTTAAACAGCAGAGGTCAGATCAGCCTTTTTTTAAAGCAGTTGATTAATATGTGGAAGATGGAATAGATGATTCAAAAGTTAAACCTGACTGCTGGTCTCAGTGCTCATTCTTTGGAAAAATCAGGCGTTACTACCTGCCTTAAATGAGGAAGACCTGAGACAGACATGTTAGAAAGGCAATTGCTAAGATCGAGTGTTCAGATGGCCTAAAGTAACATACACAGGTCGATTTATGAAGTATAAGAATGGACATAAGAAGAACCCAAGCTGGAGGCAGAAACTTGGGAAGTGTTGGCCTGTGGTGGTATTTAAAGCCATGAAAAGGACAAGTTTCCCAAGAGAGAATAGACCAAACCCACAGCACTCTGTAATAGTCAACAGGGGGAGAGAGAAATCAATGGAGAGAACTGCAAAGGAGAAAGCATTGAAAGTCGACAAAGACCCACAAAACTCAGAGCAGTGCTTGTCTTCATGGAATTTGGACCACTCTGTTGGGTGCTTCTAAAATGTAGGATAGAGGTGAAACATACAAACAATTGACAGCAGGTCAAAGCAGAGGTCAAAATGTTGGATTACAAATAATACCAAAAGAGGAAATCATGAATCTATAATGGAGCAGGGAACACAGAAGAGGCTAGTGTGGGGAGGGAGGAGTGAGAATGATATAGGTGCAGTGCTCATGTATAACGTTCTCAAAATAGAAAAATGATATTTTTAGAAGACATAAGTGAAAATAGGCTTAATAAATCTAGACAAAATAATTCATGGGAATTATGCAGTGAAAATCTCAGTAATTGGGCAAGCAAGGAACACAGAACGAGCTGCATTTGGGGTAAAGGGCTTAACACCAGCCATTAGAAGATGCTGCATCTGTTGGTGAAATTGTGATGCAACTATAGGAACAAATTGTTAATAAAAAATGGCATAAGACATGATGCTGTCCAGTAATCATAAGCCTGATTGGCCTCCCCTCCAAAAAGAGGCTTTAAGAAGGTGGTAGCTAGAAGAAGGTGCTATCTATATTTGATGAGTTTTTAAGCAGTCCAGAAAGATGCTATATGGTGACATTCACTATGATTTAGCCAACAATGGGAGTAGCAAAAAGTTTGTCCATTTGTAAGAGGAGAAGCTGGGAATGAGGAATGAGTGAAAGATGATTAAGACCCAGAGAGAAAGGTCGGAACTACTTCATCCAGTGACCCTAGGGACATTCTTCAGAGACCATAAACAAATTAGTGTCCTAGGGAACCATCAATTTTCAATTAAGTCAAGGACATGGATTTCTGGACTAAGTAAAAGTTCGTTTATGTGTACCTGAGTGTGGTGTGTGTGTGTTGTCAGGCATTGTCCTTGAACATATTAGGCAAGCCCTCTACAACTTAACTAAAAGTTGAAGTGATGGAAAGTGTTTAGTACATCAATCTGAAGAGTGTGGGGCCAGAGTATGGTTGATATCAGAAAGATACGCAATGTGGAAAGGAGAGACTGAAAAGTGGTGGTTGAAATCATGGTGACAGTGAGATGTGGTTGTATTTCTCTTGATGTTTTAGAAAAGAAAGTTATCTGCCTATAATCCGAGAATTCTACAACATGCCTGGTCATGTGTTGGTTGCTAGAGCAGCTCTTCCTTCTATCCCCTGGTATGGTTATAGTCATTAAATGCGGTTCTGTGGAAGCATCTTGCCCAAGAATTCATTACTCAAAATATGTCCTCTTTTCTATTTTCCTTTTCTTAATTTAGTCAGGGAATTTGCTTTTAACAAGATCCTATCTATAATCATCCCACCTGTACTTGTGGCATCTGGTCATGCTTCTCACAGGCTAAGCCTGATACAGACAAGCTTGACAATGCTTTCCTGGTAAACGAAGCATACTGACTGATTGCTAAGGAAAACGCTTCATCATGATCTTTATTTCCAAAATGGTTTCATTGTCAATGTGTGGTGATACAGCAGAAAGAAAAAGGTCTTGAAATTTGTCAACAGCCTCCTGCCTGGAAAAGTTTTCAGTGGTGATGTACCTCTCTCATAAGCAATAGGCAAGCAGATTTCCCAAGTGTTCATATTCACTGGAAGAACCAGAAACAACTATAGAACATGGAAAGACTCAGAGAGAGCAACCTTTCCCTAGCCTCTTAACTATAGTTTCTCTCTGGAAAAAAAGTTATTAATACCAAGCTCAGAATTTGACTAAGAAAATGAAGAATGCTTACAAGCCAGGCAAGCCATTTGAACTCACTTGACAGTGTCCTCTCGGAAGAATATGGAGTTATCCTCTCAATAGCTTATCTGTTCCAATTACACACTACCTGTTTATCAAAGGGTGGAAAGACTTCTGTTCTTCAGGCAAATAAAAAGAAGCTTCAGGAAGAATTAAGATGTTTGATAACTGCTTTGAAAAAGATTATATGTGTGTCAACCAATACTCAGTTTTTATAAAAGGAAAATACACAGATTCCAAGATGCCAGCACCAGTGCACATGGTGTCCTGACAACAGGATTTTAGTGACAGTAGAATGAACAAGTGGCCATGCTACTGAAGTGGAAACAATCATGTCAGTGTTTTGCAGGTGTAAGGAGAACTCCGGGATTCCAGGGAAGCATTATTCCAGCCCCCAGCTTTCCTATGGGCAGCCTATCCCACCCCCATTCCAGGGGCACATGAATCCAGCCTCCAGTCCACCAACTCTTCCTGCTGAACTATGGGCCACTCCCAGGTGCCAGGATTTCAGGATTCCTTGCATACTACCTACCTGTTTCTTGAGGAAAGCCTGAAAGGGAAATTCCAAGACGATGGAGCACACTGTGCACACTTGCTGGTAGCAAGAGCTCAGTAACTGCAGAATGAGAGAGCTGCCAGACTAATGAATCTGAAACAACCTCTTCTATGTTTCCCCTGCCTAAGGAGGCCCCTCAGTCTCCAGGTATGCACAGATCTAGCCTTTGACACCCCAACTCCACCTGCCACCCAAGGACAGCCCCACTGGTTCCAGGAACACTCAGTTCCATCCTCTGGTCCATAGCTCTACCGGCCTTCCTGAAGAGACATGCCAGTTCTCAGGATCATACAGGTTAGACCCCACTCCCACCCCAACCCTGTGTCTATAGGTCCAATTGTGTCACAATCAACTGAGTAGAGAGCTGCAGCTACTCACTCAGATCTAGTCTTTATTCCAGAGATGTACCCATCATCACAAGGAGGGTGACCGGATCACAGGATCATACAGCGTCCATCCCAGGGGTCCTCCCTGGGAACCAAGGCCATTGGACACCAAGAACAACCAGCTAACACCAGGATCTATCAGATGGCTAAAGGCTAGCATAAGAATGTAATTAAAAAATTAAAAAACAGGACAATATGGTATCTCCAGAACCCAGCTATAACACAACTCAAACACAAGAAAATGACCTTAAGTCTATGTTTATGAAAATGATAAAGGCCTTAAAGGAGGAAAATAAATCTCTTAAGGAATGGAGACAAAAACTACACAAGAACACCAACAGAATCACCTAACCTAGGCCCATGGGATCTCACAGAGACTGAACCACCAACCAAAGAACATGTACAGACAAGACCTCAACCCCCTACGTTTATGGAGCTGATGTGCAGCTTGGTCTTCATGTGGGACTACTAGCAACTGTAGCGGGCCTTGACATAAACTCTGTTACCTACTGTTGGATAACTTTCCCATAGCTGGGCTGCCTGGTCCAGCTACAGTGGAAGAGGACGAGATTAGTCCTGATGTGACATGAAGTGCCAAAGTGGATTGGTGGGGGATACCCTTCTCTGAGAAGGTAATAGAGACAGAGGGTGTGACAGTAGGAGGGTAAGACTGGGAGGAGAGGAGGGAGGGGGCTGTGATAAGGATGTAAAATGAATAAATAAGTAAACTAAAGGAAAAAAGAAATACATAAAAATTTAATCAAAAGGAGAAGGAAAATATAAAAAAAAATCTTTGTTTTGTGGTTTCCTTTCATTTAGGATTTCTCTCTCTCTCTCTTTTCTCTCTCTCCCGGTCTCATTTGTGACCCTGCCCTACAATTACTATTGTCCCTAACTAAATTCCAGAACCTATACTTTTAAGAGTAATACAACATTGATTAATAACCAAGACCCCACAGCACTGGTCTGAGTAATTTAGGTCAGGGTGATCACTGAGCATCACTAAAGTAGCAGGATCAGGGGACAAGCTTTCTCCCAGAGAGTCCACTGTCCACTGAAGAGTAGAGATACCCATGTGACTGAAACTGAGATAGAGTTTAATAAATGATCCATAAGATTACTTCTTTATTTGAGTAGACATACTTCTATTTTTATGAAATAACTCAGAAATTCTCTGGATGGGCTTTGTCATCAACTCTGCAGCCAGAGACAGCAGGCTGCTCTTCATTTCATTTTTTGAAAATTGACAGCTTAAAAATTTTAGGTGTTTGGAAGATAGCTCAGCCCTTATCATGCAAGTGTAAAGACTTGAATTTGGATTCTGAAATGTCAGTTAAAAAAAAAACCTGTAATCCTTGAACATGGGAGGCAAAGATGGGGTCCCTATGGCAAACCAGCTAGCCAGCCCAGCCCAGAACATTAGTTCTAAGTTAAGTGAGAAACCTTTCCTCAGTAAATAAAATAGAAAGGGAACAAGGAAGCTATCACCAAGCAACCTCAGGCCACTACATGCACACACATGCATGTGCACCTGTGCACATATATGAACTCACTCACATGTCTTGTGAACATATGAACTCACTCATACATGTCACATACACACACACACAGCAAAACATTTTAAATTTATGATATACATGATGTTTTCACATAATACATGCTGCAGAATGCCAAAGTCAAGCTAATTAATGTATCCATCACCTCACACACCTCTTATCTTTCTGGTAATCTACTACTACTCCTATACTCTGTGCTCTCTAAGTACACAGTATTTTGTTAATGACTTTAGCTACTGTGATGTACAGTAGGTCTCTCTCTTTTCACTGTTTCTTTAAAGCATGACCACAGACCGTGAGTGAGAGAACAGTCATCTGACACGGACCATGTAGATTTCAGAGAACAGAAGTATATAGAGACCCACAGAAACAACGGAAGGAGTGATAAGGACAGAGTTCCATTAGGGAATGTAGGAGAGAAGGAATAAATCACAACAAATGAGCTGAGGAATCATATCTAAATTTCTCAGCCAACATAATTGTCTTTGGTCTTTGTGTGGGTTCCCATAAACAGATTTCATGCATTGCATTTGATTGGCTTGTCATCTTTGGTGGTCTTGCAACCTCAGTGTACCACCTGCTTGCCTAACAGCTTGATCATAGTCCATCCTGCTGTGGACCAGAGATGGCCCTAGACAACAAGGCTTCTTAAATGGAGCCATGGAGGCCTGATGGCATGGTTTGGTTCCTCCAACTTATTTTATTATTACTCGTGAAGAATAAATATAGAAGGGGAGAAAATCCACTCTAGACTTTGAAAACGAAGTCTAGCAATTTGTTTGTGGTGTGTTTAGTCTTCTGAATTTATCTCAACTTTATTTTAAGATTAAAGCCAATTGAATATCTGTAAGTTTGAATACTTTTAAAATATATATAATGCTGAGATAAGGAATTTTTCATTAATTTTTAAATTATGTACTCATTTTAATTTCTAGTTCAACTTAAATCTTTTTAAGGTGAAAATACAATCAAGTAAAGCTGATTGAATTAATATTTATAAATTAAATAATAGTATCATGCTGAACCCCGGTACAGAATATATTCTTATTAATATATCTTGACCTTGACCTGCTCAAATAGAATTGACAAAACATTCTGACCAACATGGTCATCCCCACATGTGGTACCCAAACTATATCTAAATTGTCAATAGCCTGGGTTTGTTTTTAAAGTAGTTATCATTGAATTTTGGTCATACTGCAATCCACTTCAGTGGCAGGAGAAAATCACAGTGAGAGTTAGCATCATACTTACATGCATGCATTAAACCTGAACATATCTCCTTTTTCTTCATTTCCATGGATTCATTATACTTGTCCACTGTCACCTATTGGCCAACATCACAATAGATTCAAACTTCCCTTTTCAGTTCGGGCCTCTGTGCCAAAGGACAACAAACTACACAGAGTTTTATCAAGTTAAAGTTGATTTCGCACTTAACAGTAGACTTGGAAGTCCAAAGTGAAGTTCTTGTGAAGTTGATTTCTGCTGGGAGCTCTCTCTCTCTCTCTCTCTCTCTCTCTCTCTCTCTCTCTCTCTCTCGTTCCTAGATGACATCTGTCATCATCCCTCTGCCTCTGGCAAAAGAGAGGAAGGAGAAAGCACCATTGCTGAGGCATGAGCCATTGCTGAAGCATGAGGAATGCCTGATGACTGAAGAAAAATAAATGAGAAACAAGAAGCCACTTGCCTGAAAACTGCAGCTCATCAAGATTTGCTGCCTTCTGAGAATAATTGTCTTCCAAAAACTTTTCCTTACAGCCACCTGTGAAAATTGCAGAAGGTTTTTTTTATGTCATCTTATGTCTATGTTTCACAATAAAATACTTTAATAAATGTTATGTACCATGGGCATTCAATACAATTTTAAATAGCATAACATGTACAAATCAGTAGTTCATACTGAGCTTTATTATTTTTTTATTTTTTAAAACTTTATTCTTTTTTTAAATTTATTTATTTTATGCATGAGTGCTCTATATGAATGTACACCTGCAGCCAGAAGAGGGCATCAGATCACATTGTGGATGGTTGTGAGCCACCATGTGGTTGCTGGGAATTGAACTCAGGACCTCTGGAAGAGCAGCCAATGCTCTTAACCTCTGAGCCATCTCTCCAGCCCCCTTAGCTTTATTATTTAAAACATAAATCTAACCAAGATTTTAGGAATAATATTTGTGATGATAAGGTGTAGGGGTTAGATAAATTAGACTTAGAAAATATATAGGAGTTTCTGATACTGTCTTTTAATTCGAGGCATGAAGAGCATTATCAGCATGTGGACTAAAAACAGGAAACAAACAGGAGACTTAATAGACTGAAAAACAAGGTTGAAGTCAGGAAAACAGGAAAGACTTAATGGACTTGAAGAAACAAAGTATCTGGCCTGACATTGTTTTCAGCTGCTAAGTGGGCGGAGGCCAAATTAAGCTGAAATAGAGTTCCTCCTATTTAAGGACAGTGCATGGAGCCCAGAAAAAGAAGAGGCCCCTGATGCTAGAGAGCTCCAAGAGTCCTGCTGAAAAAAGTGCTGGCCATCATTTGATGGCCATACTTCCCTGAAGCAGAAAGAAGCTGGTGAGCAAAGAAAGCCTGAGCAAGACACCAAAAGGCCAGGAACTAAACCCTGTGGCTCAGCTTTTGCCTAGAGGGGTTTGATCTGTCCGAACAGTGGCCTAAAGGAAATTGTGCCTGGCTTTAAGGACTGAGGCAGAGCAGCTGAGTTCCTGATTCAAAAAAAGTAAATTGGCCTGCAGACGGCTGGGGTCTCCCACAGAGAAGAAAGCATGAAGCCTTATTTAAGGTGAGACTGCAATAACCAACTATCCTGACGAACCTGCATCTGAGAGATCCAGAAAAAGGACTGCTAAGTGCCTTAAAGAATCTACAACAAAGACTGTGTTCCTGACGACTGAGGACCTGCCCCAGAGACTGTATCATTCTAAAAGGTTAGAAAAATAATTATCAATAGGTTTAGTGGATAGGTTAAAGGGGTTGTAAGAGTTTATAGGATTAATAGTTAAGAAATTGTTGGTGTTTGTTATAAGTGAATTTAGTAATAAATAAATAAGTGATAAATAATAATTTAAAAGTTCGGTTACAATAAGGTTTTTTTGGTTTTTTTTCTCTCGCTTTAGAACTTTATTGTTTTAAATAAAGAAATTTATTTATTTGTTGCTTCAGGTTACATCTCCATCGTATTGTCCTCTTTCTCCCCTTCCCAGCCCCACCCTCCCACCCTCTACCCCCTAACCCTTCCATCCTGCTCCTCTGGAGTGGAGTGTCCCTACATAACAGTCCCCCACCCCAGTTCAGAAGTCATATGAGGGCCAAGAGCCTCCTCATACACTGGGGGCCTACAAGGCAGTACCACCAGTGAAACGTGTCTCATTGCCAAGGAGGGAAAACTAAAAAAACAAACCAACAAACAAACAAAAACAAGCAAAAAAAAAAATAAAAAGTATATGTCCATGTTCCCTTTGGTGCATTGGTTGTAGTATAGATATCCTGTACTATATAGCTAAAATCCTACTATAAGTGAATAGATACCATGTGCATCCTCTGAGTCTGGGTTAGCTCACCTAGGATGAGCTTCTCTAGTTTTAACTGTCAAGTTGACACAACCTAGAATCCAATACCCTGAGAAGAAAGTCTTTTTTGTAATTTATTTATTTATTCAAGTTACATCTCTATCCATCCCCTACCTCCTCCCTTCCTGGTCTCATCCTCCCACCCTCTTCCCCCTGTCTCTCCTCTCCTTCTCCTCAGATGGGCTCAACTAGGCTTATAGTAGCTTTATTCATAAGAGCGAGAAACTGGAAACAACCCAAATGTCCTTCAACCAAAGAATGGATTAAAAAAAAAAAAACTGTGGTATATTTGCACATGGAATACTACTCGCTATCAGAAACAAGGAAATCATGCAATTTGCAGGCAAATGGATGGACTAGAAAAGCTCATCCTGAGTGAGCTGAGACCCAGAACGATACACATAGTGTGTACTCACTTATAACTGGATATTAGCCATATACTACAGAATAACCATTCTACATACAACTCACAGACCCAAAGAGACAGGCACCTAGCATAGTTATCCTACAAGAAACTCCACCCAGCAGTGGATCAGTGGATCAAAACAGATGCTGAGACACATATCCAAACATTAGGTAGAGCTTTGGGAGTCATGTATAAGAGAGGGAGGAGGATTAGAGAGATCTGGAAGGGACAAGAACCCTACAGGAAGATCAACAGAACCAAGGAACCTAGGCCCCAAGAGGCTTACACAGAGAAGGAAATGTAGATATAAGGTTACTGTGTAATTCAAATGCTGATTTCTGTATCCCCTCATATCAGGTTTCAGTCCTGTTCTGAGAATCTCATGTGTCAATGTTATATAAACACTGCTCCCAATTGTCCCCTGATATGCCAATAAAGCAGCTTACAGCCAATCACTGAACATGAGGAGAGAATAGGGCTGGACTCCCTGACCTCCAGGGGAGGAGGATTTAAGAAGTGGAAGGAGGGGGATTGAGAAGAGGCAGAGGCAAGAGAGACCAGGAGAGATTCAGTGAAGCAGAAAAGCCACTACATGCAAGTATCTCTGAGATTTGTGCTGGGGAGAAGCCAGATTATCTTAGTGGGTTAAGAATAGAGTAATAACTGCTCAGTTTTTGGGTTGTGAAGCCTGTTCAACAAATAATATAATAGAGTCCCTATTATTTAGATAGTAGCAGGGTTAAGAGATAAACTGTGAAACTAACACAATTATATAAAGTAACACTAACACACACACAAAAAGCATATTCAGACTGGACCTAGACGCCCTACACATATATAGATGATACCCAACTTGATTTTCATGCAGATCCCTTAGCAAGTGGAGGCAGGGGAACCTGTTTCTGACATGGTCTCTGCCTGTTAGTGGAATAGCTTACCCTAGCTGGACTGACATATTGGGCCCCAGTGCAAGAGGAAGCTCTTTGTCCTCATGTGACTGATGAACTGAGGGGCGTTGATATATGGGGGGGGGGCTCCCCGCATAGTCTCTCTGTGGGGGATTGCCTTATTTATATTAACTGAGAGAAGAAGTCCTGCTCACTGTGGGCAGCACCATTCCCTGGGCTTGGATCCTGAAGACTATAAAAAAGGAGATGGTGACCTCAGAATGTATGCTTTCGTTCACTCTCGGTTCTCGATTGTAGATGTAAGTAGCTGTCCCAAGCTCTACTACTGTGACCTCCCTGCTGTGATGATCTATAACCTGGCATTTGAGAGCTAAAAACAACCCCTTTACCACTAAGCTGCTTTTGTCACAACAGCAAAAAATAAGATTGAATCCATGTTGATGCTTACGTGTGGTGACTACTAATGGCAATACTATTGATCTCGTGGGCGAAGCTTCGTCGTAAGCTTAGTTCTGAAATTCCAGCTGACTCCGAATTCATTTCATGAAGCATTTACTAAGCACCACTCTCTCACTCTTCAACATGCAAATTATAAAATGTTTGGCATCAGACTTTTAATAAAAATCTACAATATTTATAACAGTTGCTAATGATTAATGAAGAACTCTTCTGAAACCCATATGTCAATTATTCACATCACCCTCTATTTTACTAATCTGTACCAGATTCTACTCTCCTTCTTTACAAAAAATAATTAATTTCAGATAATAAATATACGAAGAAAATAATAAATTTAGTATGGCTGTCTTCTCCACTACCACCTGTTATATACTGATAGTCATATGAACTTAAAATCTTAAGAAAAAATATGTGCTTAGCACTTCAGAAATGAATGTTTAAAAGACAATGTCTACTTTAGTGTCAGTATAAAATTAGAACTATCATAAAGTGATAATTAAAATTTCACTGGGAAATAATACAGCATGTAAACGTTAAATGCCAATAATTCAGGCACACCCGTTCCAATTCTGTTTTTTGGAACTAGATGAAGGAGACAATGAAAAAAACAGCAATCAGTACTAAGCATGAACCCTGAGGTTAGCCCTTTAGCACTAATGTGGAATCCTTCTTAATTTTAAGAGAATAGGGAGGAAAGATCAGTTTCTATTGCCATTGTATAGAACATGCTCTCTGACTAGTAATTTTAAGACAAAAATCTTTCCTAGTGAAAGTGGAAAGTAAGTAAGCAATAATATTATAAGAATTAAAAACCTGACTTTTAATAGTAATGAACATTAATATCAGAAATATGTCAACAACAACTCTAAAGCAAAATACTTCTTTTAATTATCTTAATATGCTAGGCTTATCTCATAATTTTTCTTATTTCTTGCTCACAAAGAAATAAAAGGGGGAAGATAAGAAGCAACATATGTTACTTCTTATGTTAGCTCATTTAAGCATTTAATATTCACATTCCGATAGACAGTAGACACCACCCCTTTTCTCAGATGTTAATATGAGTACTCATGCAACAGAACAAGCACAGGACGCAGACCCACCCAGCTATGCATCCACACACTCCCTGAGAGAGCTGCTGAAGTTCAACAACTCACAGAAGATATTTCACTGTACTTCTTCAGCAAACAGTGTCAACAGTCTTCAGGATCATAATGTCCTCCCTCAACTCATTTTAACTGCCAAGAATTTAAAGCATATGCTAATATGCTAGTGTCTTGGGAGGACTCTCTGTGTGTGTGTGTGTGTGTGTGTGTGTGTGTGTGTGTGTGTGTGTGTTACCTCCTTATATCTCAAGGGGATTTAAAATGCTTCAAACAGTCCCCTTACTAATTAGAGATGGATGGATTTGGGCATTTTCTTGTAGAATCCTACAAGAAGTGACGACAGGTATACAAGAAGCAAACTTCCCTAAATACAAGGGTTGCTTGATCACCTCAAAGTCCAAGATGATTTCTGAAGTCACAGGTATTGTGTACATGCTATATGAGAATTAATGAGAAGGAAGAGGGGGTGGGGTAGGAGGCCCTTTCAGCTGAGATGGCTCCTGTTAGCCTTCTCAGCAATCTCAAAATCTACATCTAATTGCATCATTTTGATCAAAGGAGTTTCATCCTTTGGTCATACCTAAATACAAGAAAATGGGAAATATAGGCTTTTATATCGCATGGCTAAGTAAGAGTCAGATTAAAGGTAAAAGTCATAAACAAAATCAGCATGGCTTTGGGGTAAATAAGTATCTACTATAGTATATAATCCGAAATACTTGAAAAGTAGCGTACATACAATGCTAAAATTTTACTAATAATTTTTGTATCTATATACAATTAATTCTCATTTAGAACACTTTTTCAAGATATCTGGCATCATATTGTCAACACTTGAGTGATATCTGATACAAGGTGATCATGAATTTGAGATAAATGGAGTTACACAGTGAGTTCAAGGTCACTCTAGTGAGAACTTGTATAAAATGAAAACCAGCATTTTCCCTCTTAAAACTCTGCTTCCTAATCCCTCAAACCCCTTCTACATCCACCCATCTCTCAAAAAAAAAAAAAAGTGTTCTGATCCACATCCTACACTCTCGACAATGATCAAGTCTTCCCATTTGGGAAATCTCTTTGTCACAACAGCACTCTACACTGAGGAGTTGCACATTGTTTCATGAATGCTTGCCCCACCACAGATCAGACGAAGCATGAGATGTAGGCAAAAAAGATAAAGGCAACTCGGAAGTGGCCCCACAGAGCTAAGAAGCATCTCAGAAATACAGAGAATATTTCTTTCTTGCTTGACATTACCTTAACCAATTCCTCTCTCCACTCATTGTCAAGTATGTTCCAAGATCAAATCTTGTAGATGATTGCTACAGAGGCCACTGAGAAAGCGAAACATTGAGTCAGCCTCCAGAAAACTTTATGAAGAAGTAAAGATGTCAGGCATATCATGGAATGAATTTCTGGGCAGAGAATTAAGATGAAAGCATGCAGAAGGTCACCTAGCACCCAAGAATATAGATAGTAAACTCATACACCTGCATCCACACAAATATACATATATGTACATATATGTCCACATAGATACATGCATATATACATACAGATACAGACATAGAAAAACTATATACAAAGAGACACAAAGATGCACATACATAGACACACACCAACACACACACATACACACACATACACACACACATAGAGAGAGAGACACATAACACACATAACATAGACACACATAGAAACATACAGAGAGACAAATATGCACACAGATAACACACACAGACACACACACACACCCACACACAGAAAAACCTACCTACACAGAGACACAGGGGTACATACATATAGTCACACACACACTCACACACACACACACACACACACATATATACATATATGTATATAAGACACCACAAATTCACATGTACAGCACAGCATAGAGAGACACACAGATGCAAACACAGAGACATATGTGCACACAGATAACACAGTGAGAGGACACACACACACACACACACAGAGAGAGAAAGACCCTAAGAAATAATAATCTGCTTCTGCTCTCAATGTCTAAATTCAAAACTATGAAATTAAATCTCACTTAGCCTTTACTTTATGATTCATAAACTCAGTATGAAAGGTCAAAATAAGAGGTTAAGTTAGCCTTAATTGTTAATTTTATTAACTTGACAAGTTCAATGACTAATCCACCTTTAAATTGGGTGACTTTATAGATAATACATTTAGGTTACAGGTTGCCACAATAAAAAGAGCTATTAAGTTTATTAAACCTGAACTTATTCTCAGGATTGGTCGCAAACAGCTCTTCATGCTTCACATGCAGGTAGGGAACCTGTAAAGGTGCTACAATGTGAGCGGAGTGCAGGTTCCTGGCCAGGAACACGGACAGTGCTGTAGACTTTAATGAACTGAACTGTATAGTGGATGGCAGGTCAGGAGGTGTCAATCAGGGCTTTTTATGTATGGTGAGGTACAGATGCTTTGAGGTAATAATGTAAAAAATTCAATATGATATTAAGTTTCCAAGACTTTGTTATCTTCCTTCTTTTTTGTTTATTTTTTTTGAGCTGGTAGTTTAATTACAAAGTTTCTCCCTTCCCTTTTTCTAAACCAGTGGTTCTCAACCTCCCTACTGCTGCCACACCTTAATACAGTTCTTCATGCTGTAGGGACCTCCATCAAATTATAAACTATAAAGTTATTTCATTGCTACTTTATAGCTGTTATTTTGCTACTGCTATGAATCATAATGTAAATATCTGATATGCAGGCTATGATATGTGACCCCCTCCCAAAGGGTCACAACTCACATGTTGAGACTGTCCGCTCTAACCCCCCCTACACACACACATATACCCTACTTACCGTCCTTCAAATTTGTTGTCTCTTTTTTTTTCATTGTTACTGCCTGCATGTCAATATTTTTATCTACATATATATTCTTAAATATAACCCGTTGAGTTCTTATGTTTTCAGGAATGACCAAACAAAATTGAATTTACAGAGGGGGGGGGTGAGTGACTAAAAAAAAATCAGCTGGAAGAGTACGTCTAACAATTTTGAGTGCACAAAGGAATTTGAGGCTTAATCACATGATAATTGTGAGTGAGTATATGAATGGACTTTTCCTGAGTCTAATCCCCAAATCTAGGCTCATAGCCAGGTCTCCCAAAGGCAGCATTGACTCAAGGTTTCCCTCTGTGTTGCCCTAACATTCCCTTCAAAGCCAAGCATCCCTTTTCTTTCCCATTCCTTTTGGATGCTCTTAGACAGTCTGGCTTTAATTCTCTAACATGGTCTACTTCCAACCTACTTCTTACCCTTTCCCTTTGGAGAACTGTTGCTCCCACCCCTTCATGTGACACTGTGGATTCTTCTCATATGTTGTTATTAACTCTTCCTCTTTCATCTGTTTTCATGTGTCGGGGTTCCACTCTTTTCCTGTGCACATAAGTTGTTCATCTATCTCCTCCTATCCTAGCTCTGGATTTTACTATCTGGATCTTTGAATTTTCAGTCCACATAAGCAAACAAGATTTAATTTTGATGTGATATCCTAATATTTCTTCTCCTTCTCTGCCTTTCCTCAAACTGCTCTGTCAGTATGAAATGCTATTCTTGCCCTTACATTTTTGAAGTCATACTTAGGATAAAACTCTTTACAGACAAATCCCAAGATGTTTTATGACCCATCTTAGCCAGAAACGGCAGCAACTGAACAACATTTTTGATAAACTATCCAAATGAAAAAGTAAGACAGATCTAACGAAAACTAATTAAACAAACAAAAAGCACAGAAGATCAGTGTTTAAAATGCGATGTCAAGAGGGTGGGAGACTGGCTCGCTGGCTCTGTGTGTAAAGTACTTGCTGCAGAAATATGAGGGCCTATGTTCTGATTGCCAGCACCCAAGAAGAAAGCTGGGAATGGCTGCACACCTCTACAATCCCAGTGCTGGGGAGCCAGAGACCAGCAAATCCCTGAAGCTTTCAGGCCAGCAAGTTTATCTGGATGTGTGAGCCCTAAGCTCAACAAGAGCCACTATCTAGAAAATAAGATGGAGACTGAGGAAGGTATCCCATGCTCACCTCTGACCTACACACACACACACACACACACACACACACACACACACACAC
>CAJQZJ010010085.1:7074880-7094585 GCA_907164525.1 Lophiomys imhausi | reverse complement strand
ACACACACACACACACACACACACACACACACACACACACACACAAACATTATACATACACACACAAACACACACACACACCATAATGGCCACAAAGTAAACACAAAATCATCACAAATCATCTGACATACCAGCGTAAGGGTCTTTGGAATTGTGAGATGAGCAATGTGAAGCATATTTCAAGTGCTTTGTAAGGTATATGCTATTTATTAAGCTACATGTCTATTTATTTTGTTGATACAGTCTTAGAACTTTAAGCAAAACAATTTTCTTTTCAGCCGTACTAAAATATATCATAAGGAAGAGTGCTTATAGATATATATTTTTATATAAGTCTCCATGTCCCACCCTCCTAACTTCTTTTCCCATCCCCCCTCTTCTCAAACAAACAAAAAAAAGGGGAGTCCTGCCCTGTGCCATCCCACCCCAGTACAGCAAGTCACATCAGAACTGAGAGTATCCTCTTCCATTGAGGCCAGGCATAACAACCCTATTAGGGGGATGAAATCTAAAAGCAGGCATCAGAGTCTATGTCAGCCCTTGGTCCACTTGCTAGGAGACCCACAACATGACCAAGGTTCCCATCAGTTTTATATGTGTAGGAGGCCTAGGTCCAGGCTATGCATGTTCTTCAGTTTGTGGTTCAGTCTGTGTGAGGCCCCATGGGCCTAGGTTAGTTGACTCTGTTGGTCTTCTTGTGGAGTTTTAACCCCTCTGGGTCCTTCTATCCTTCCTCACAGATTCATTATAAAGCATTTACGTGTTTTACATCTGTTAAATGGCATCAATTTTGAGGCACAAAGTACAACAGTCTTGAGTTTATTGTCAGAGGAGAGGTGGGGGTAATAATGACTGGACAGTAAAAAGTGGAGTCATAGGTGCCATAAAATATGACAAAGCCTCTTAGACAGTGGAAATGATCACTTACTTGCTTTAGATAAGCAGCATGAACAAAAAAGATGTTTGAAACAGATCCTGCTCAATGTAATAGTGAGAGGACAGAGGACACCAGAGACATTCTTTAAAGACAGTGGGGAGCTGGCTGGCCAATGGGTGAGCTTGCAGCTCAAAAGCTAACAGTGACATAAAGACTAAAAAGAAAGATGGGGTCTACCCTGAACTTGGACGATGTTGTCTCCCTCAGGAGCTCATGTTCCTGGCAGAACTGCCTTGTCTTGACTCGATGGAGGAGGAGGCACTTAGTCCTGATGGGGCTTGGTGTGCCAGGGTGGGTTGGTGCTTGGTGTGGGGAAGGACAGATGTTCAGGGGGTTGGGTAGGTGGGAGAGTGGGACTGGGAAGAGAGGAGGGAGATGGTGGGGATGTTAGAAAGAAAATCCTAAATTAAAAAAAAATTAAAGCCTAGGGTGGTGATCTCTGCAAAGCAGCCTCAGGGGCCACGATGTCAGTTGTGACACTGGGGCCACTTTCCTGAGTCATTGATGGAGGTCTCATCAGCTCTGTGCCTCAGAAGATTTGTCTAGAAGCATTTTAGAAACTACTTGTGGAGTATGAGGGAGTAGTGGAGGGCAAGACCGGGACAAGAGATGATCAAATAAATAAAGGAATGGAAAACCACCTTGAACCTTAAAGTCTTGGTTAATATCTGGCTATACAGATGTGGTAGAAGATGAGAGGTCAGAAAACTGGTGACATTTCTGAACTTTCTTAAAAGGAGAGAGGCAGTGTTATCAGAAGAAATCACAGAAGGAGACAGAAGCCAGCATTTAGGAGGAATGGAAGGTCTTTCCCTAAAATAAGATCTGTGGTATTGAGTCCTGAGTCTCTTGTCCACATGGTGCCAACCCGGCTGTTCCCTTTACCCCATGCATTTTCCATACAGATCACAATGACTTCGTTCCTCCCACTCACTTCCACTTTGGGTCGCTGTAGAACTTTGGTTCTGTGACACATTATCCTTCTTATTTTCTGTAACTCCTTGGCTTTCTATTATTTTAATCACAAACCACTTCAGTGACTCAGAAAACACAGATTCATTGGGGGAATCAAAAGATGTTCTGCCATTGCAGACCTTCAGAGCACCCTTCCTGGGTTCCTGTGAGGGAGTGTGGGAAGATAAGCTCACATTTGCATTCTCAACAGCCTCTCCAGAGGATGCTTGATTGAGCTGATGGAAGACAACTCACAATACTGAGCCTAGGACCTGACACAGTTCTAACTGGTGTGACTTTCTTACCAGAAAACTTCGATCAGTCATTCTGCATATATGATTAATATTTAAAATTATGTAAAGAAACTAGTTTAGTTACTTAAAAAATACTTGCTCTCATAATTAAACACTTTCAAATATGCTACAATGTCTAAAGGTTTTCAATGTTATTAACAATAACAACAAACTTTAAAAATATATATTTAATTTTTGTTGTTTATTCTGCTCAATGCATTTGTTTTAAAATCTTGAATAACAGTGAAATGCTGGATTTCCTGGAGGTTTTGAATAGTTCATAGCTAACATTAATATTTAATGAAACCAAATAAACCAAGAAAATTACCCTAAAAGCTTAATAACAGGAAGACACCAGCTTATTTTGTAATTATTAGACAAATTTTTATCAGCTTATAACTCTACAAGACTGATTTGGAATTATTTTTTTCTTAGGGAAAGAAGAGACCTACACATGACCTTCTTGACAAGTTTTATTCTTTTCACCAGCTTTTCAGTTCTACATTTGTATGTGTTTCTGTGATTAAAACCTAGCTGAGTTGAGTGAAGTGATGCTGACGTAATAAAATTTTTTATATCTTCATCCTGACATTGTTCACAATAAGATGCCTTTATTAATTGAGGACTCAGGAAGAGCTAGCTTTAGATATTTTTACTACCTCATAACTCAAACCTACAAAATTGCTTATCCTTTGCTTCCTTCCCCACTCTTCAACTATTCATTAATCATTGATTTAACACACATTACCACAAAACACTAGAAAGGAATAAAACCGGGAGCCTAAACAGACATTGTCATACTTTCTAAGAATAACAATGGCAAATTTCCAGCACCCCAAAACACTAATGTTTCCAATAGAAAGAGAAGGGAAGGATGCTCAGAAAACACTGTGCACTAGAATTGAAATAAATTGTGCAGAGGAAGTAGACAGCAGAGCCTGAGATGAAATAAGAAAATCACTAGACAGAAACCTCTACAAATTCCAAAAGTAGCCTATTTGATTGAGTGACTTACAAAGAAATAGAAAACAAAAAATAAAAAGCTCAAACCTAAAAACTACAAAAGTACGGTGACATTAACATTGATTTCTTCACATTAAGTATTTTAATGTTTGTGGTATCTTCTACTTTGAACTTTCTTATCTATGCTACTTATGGTGATGTGTGTGTGTGTGTGTGTGTGTGTGTGTGTGTGTGTGTGTGTGTTGATAGGTGTCTGTGTAGTTATTTTTTTAAGGGAAATGATCATCTCTTTTCCTATAGGACTTTTTCTCCATCTCCAAAGACACTGAGCAGTCATCCATCTGTGTCTAAGTTAAAACGACAAGACATGTTGTCTTTGATTTATTAGTAAACAACTAAATAGCAACATTAAGCTTTTAGGAAAAGATTAACAACATTGCACTGTAGTACCTGTCAGGGTAATTTAAGTAAGAGCTGTTAAAAATGTTCATTCTTCATCATGGAACATTTCACCAGTCTGCCTAATGGAAGGGGCCATGGCAACACACCCTCGGAACTAGGACAGCGAGATAAGGGCGGAGAGTGAGACTGTGAGCAATGCTTTAGTCTAAGACAGACAGACTGCTGAAAACTGGTTCAATTCTGACTGCAAACAATTTCACGTAAAGTTTTTTTTCCCAAAAAAAATCTTAAATCTGAATACCATCAGATACCAAATTTATTCAATGGAGCGAAGGGTTATTTACCATTTTTTTCAGCTTTATTCAATTATTTTCCCTGAAGAAAATCACCCATATACAAATAGATGCTACTCCTTTGTACTGAATAGCAGCCAAATACAGGAGTACGCAAATATGAGATTGTCTGTAATTGTAAAAATAATGCTTGTTTAAGCTTCGAGAGGAGGGGCATGATTAATAAAGTACTTTTCTCAGTAAGTAAGAAATGTTTGAGGGAAGAGACTCTCAACCTTGAGTTATCTCATTTTATTCTAAGTCACAAAACGTTTCCAGAGAGTAGATACCAGTACCACAATCCACAAGTAAAGAGACAGCATTCAGAGATGTATGAATTAATAGAAAGCTTAGCCGTACCAGAAGATAGATTTTTCAAGTCTAGTTCATGTCCTATAAAAACCCAGATAAATGTGATATTGTCCTTAAAATTCCTTTGATTCTTGGACTACAGAGGGAAACAGCATGTGGAGTCTGAATCACAAATATTTTCACCACAATCACTCCTGAGACATAAATACTGATGGAGCAAAGGTAATTCCTAGCCAATTTATTTATTTCTATGAAGCCACTCAACCATGGCACCCATATCTAACAAATCCCATTTTCTTTTACAGATACACCCCAAATTTCTTGATTTGGAAAGAATTCAAAATGTACTAATTCATAATAGCATTAACTAGATCCTGAAGTTATTGATTCTGTGAATTGGTTGACTTTGAGCTTAAGACATAGCCAGGAGTACAAGCAAGATAAAAAGACATCTTCCACTGGAGTTTGTTGATTAGAACACCAACAAATACAAAAATGTGTCTTTCTGGAGGAGTGGGATAGAAGGGATGGGGGTAGAGGGTGGGAGGGCAGGACTGGGAGGGGTGGAAAGAGGACACTACGATGGAGATGTAACCTGAAGTAATAAATAAATAAATAAATTGGAAGGCTTATATGATTATATCATAGAACAGAATAAAATCTCAGGAATTCTCAGTTACTTAGTTAATTTCTAGCCCTAAATAAAATATATTTAGACAACCAATGAATGAGCATGCTCAGATACCAGAATAATGTGCAGTAAAGAAACTGTGGCAGGGATTTACACCTGCTTTCCAAGTAGGAGCCCTCAGAACAAAGTCAAATGAAGTCTGGCAGATGAACAAAGCAAGCCACACAATGCCGAAAAGCTACCATCCTAACTAGTCATAAAATAATGAAAGAAATGCTTTATTAGTACTTAATTTAGGTCAATTAGGTGGCCTTTCCAGTGAGCAACGTGTGGCAAGCTGTGCGATCATGTGTCCATAGAAAACCCACTGAAAGCAAAAGAGTAATACATTCCTATCTGTGTTCACACAGTCCAGGTGACTGAAAAGTATCTGCACTCAGAAACATGGGTTTTATGATTGAACTTTAACAAATCTAACTTTCCATGAAAAGTACACCATAAAGATAGGAATTTATACACATTATTATGTGAAACCACACGTTAAGTATAATTTTGACTCAAGATGTTAATGTAAGGAGTACAATTGACTTAGTGTATAATTTTTATTATTTATATTGAATTCAAGGATTTTATAGTATAATATGTTTTACAGTTTATTAAAGATAGCAACATATATAATAATATCAGATGGAAACAGTGACATTATTGGATGCTTACATTCTAAAGGATTTTACTGGACAGGCCCTGTAAATGTGTTTATTTCTTGTGATGAGGAGTTGAGATGAGAGCTATATCTAAGCTTTAGGAATACATGTCTTGGCTTAACCAAGAGCATTTCCATCTAACTATCCCTAGGCCTACAAGCTTCTAACCTCTTCACAATCTTCAGCAAGTCCAGACCTTGGGGGCTTAAGCTTCTAGCCTCTGTATGCTAATCCAGAATTTTTTTCAGCCTCTGAGACTTACTTCTGAATAAGCTTACCCTTTCTAGTTCTTTATTAACTCCGGTTGGCCGGTTCAACTCAGCTGTTCTGGCTCAAAACTCCTCTCCAAGCTAACTGATTCAAATTGGCTTCTCTTGCCTTCTCACTGAATTGCTCTGAACTATACCAAACTATACTGTATTAATTACCCAAATTCTACTGTATTCCTTCCATTCCTTCCTCTCTACTGTACTGTCTCCATGAACTCACTCTCTCTCTCTCTCTCTCTCTCTCTCTCTCTCTCTCTCTCTCTCTCCACTGCTCTTAAGTACCCCCTCACTCTCTCTCATGAGAGTTGGGCATATCCTATCTCTGACTCATTCTGTCAGATCTTTCTCTGATTCAACACTTTGTCTGTCCCTCAATTAGATGTCATTGTTTGGGAATAAATGTGTGTACTAAAGATGTGTCTGTATTCTAACCAGAGGGATTAAAGGTATACACTAAGGGCATGTCTGTATTCAAGCTGAATCACACAGACCTAGGTTTTTAAGTGTGATTCCTATCTACAGTAATCATGTTGCTGGATTAAAATTCCTCTATGAGATCCATAATAAAAGCAAATGCATGGTGTCTACTGTGTAGTTGATTCTGTTATTAAAACAAATGCCCAAGATAATCAATTGACAGAAAAAAAAGGAGTTTATTTCATCTCACAGTTTTGAAAGGTCAGCCCCATTACTATTAGGCCTGTGATGAGGCAGCTCAGCATGTGCATTAAAAAAAAAAAAAAGGTGTATATAAAAATCTTAGACCTCAGGGCCAGGATACACAAGGGATAGGGACCCACTATCTCTTTAGTAGCCATGGCCCACAACAGGAGGAAGACCTCCTAGCTGGCCCCACTTGTGAACCTTTCCATCATCTTGTAATAGCACTAATTTGGGGACTAATCTTTAACACTAGGGTCTTCTAAATCATAATCCAGACAAATCAAAAGCAAAACAAAACAAAACAGGATTTATCTTACAAGTTTACAAGTAGCGATTTGTGTGGAATTTTATTCGGTTTTTGTCTGTTTTATTGTAACTGTGCGTGTTTGTGGCATGCATGCATGTATGATTATATGTGTGTGAGTATGAACATCTGTGCCATGACGAATCTGGAATTCAGAAGACAGTTCATGGAGTCAGTTCTCCCCTTCAGCATTTATGTGGGCTCTGGGGATTGAACTCAGATCGTCTGCCTTGATCCACAAGTGCTTTGCTTGCTGAGCCAGCTTGTCAGCCCAAAGCCATACTCTTAAGGGAAAACAACCAAAAACCAAGGAGAGATGAGCATCTGGGACAGCATGTCTGTTGCTGCTTCCCCGACTCCACCAAAATGTCCTCATCATTCTGCTCGGACCAGAATATTTCAGTGGGTAACATGGCCACTCCCAAATTGTATTCTGAAGAAGAAAGAAGGACAGGGAAAATGGGAGGAAGCATGAAGACAAGCAGAAAGAGACAAAAATAGCATTGGAATGAAAATGGAACAAGAAAGAAAGAAGGATAGGAGGGAGGGAGGGAGGGAAGGGGGAGGGAGAGAGAGAGAGAAAGAAAGAAAGAAAGAAAGAAAGAAAGAAAGAAAGAAAGAAAGAAAACACAGACACAGTCTTGAAAGTAGAGAGCAATACTGGTCCTTGCACCTACAAGCTGCTGTTGCTCTAGTTTCCCCTGCAGAACTTGTAAGATGCTCCAGGACATGGGGCAGTCTAGGCTGCTCCTGCCCTCCTCTACTCCTTTATTTAGCAGCTCCACTCACCTCTTCCCTGGCACAGGAAAATTTTTATCCATACTCCCTGGTCCCCATGCCACAGGAATGAGCTAAAGGCCACAGTTTCCATTACAAAAGAGATGGGGGAAACAAAAACATAGTGAATAATTTATAATGAGTTAATTATATCTTTAAATGGTAGAAACTATGTGTGACCTGTTTCCAAAACATAGAGGAAACATACAGCACAGACTGCAAACAAAGATGTCTCCGTTCAAGGGAGACTCTTTGATAGCAGTTATGACGCAGGACAGGAGACAGCTGTGCTGCAGATGTGTGCAGAGATTTTCCAAGTGGGCTCAACAGAAGATTTGAATATTGGGTTACTATCCAATGGACCACCAATGATACCACCCATTGATACCACCAATGATACCCCACCCATTGCATAAGCATCAGGGAGGAAGTCATTCTGAGAATGTGAGACCCCCACATTATCTATTCAACTAGACTTTGTGTCTTCATTTTTGTCCACTTTTCTTCTGCAAGTTCAAGCTGGAGGACCACTCACCTTCAGGACTGCCATTCACTTTGGGTGATGACCCTATTCCCAATTCTCTCATTTAATTCTAACTCAACTATTACAATATAAAGTTCCTTTTTTTCCACTTTGTAACTGCTAAATATTCTTCAATATCTTCTCGTTGCCTACTAAATGCTTCAACGTGACATTCTACACAATGGTCCCAAGCTGTCATCTAACAACCATAGCTCATTATTTCTCCTTCATTTATCCTCATATCACCCTCCAAAAAAATATGGGACTACCTTGACTTACCCATGGGTTTCTTTTGAAGACCACATTTTCTCATCTCTGGCTTTAATTCAAATAATTCTCCATCCATCAAATAGTGCATGGCTATCCTAGCTAGCTCTGGGCTTTTAAAAAAATACACATTACATTTATTAATTTGTTTATTTTTGTGAGGAGTGTGTCATAGGGCCCTACACTCACTAGGATTGCCCTAGCTCTGAGATTCTTACAGCTTAGCTCAGACTAACACTGAAGCAGTGGTTCTCAACTTGTGGGTTGCAATTCCTTTGGGGGTCAAATGACCATTTCACATATCAGATATCTTGCATATCAGAGGTTTATATTCTAATTCATAAAAGGAAATAAATACAGTGATGACGTAGCAATGAAATAATTTTATGGTTGAGGCCACCACAAGAGGAACTATATGAAAGGGTTGCAATGTTAGGAAGGTTGAGAACCACTGCCTTAAAGAAAAAAGGTTTTTAAAAATGAAGATATATGCTCACAATGTCTGCAAAACTTGAGTTCAAGTTGAGGTCATGGTCCTAAAAACGTGTTGCACTCCCAGCCTGAAGGCTGCTGAAGATTTTTCATATTTCCACGCCTTATTCTCTCTCTGGTCACAAGTGTATTCAAACTTCTCCTTTTTATCCTCCAAAACCTACAAATCACCTTATCTACAAAAGGGGCACTCTGAATTCTTTTTGGGTCAAATGCTGTAACTTGTTAATGTTTCAGGGAAAGGAATGATCTTCAAACAGAGGTATCCATTTAATAATAGTCCATCTTTCCAAATGGTGTGTGCAGGAACACAGAGCCGGCCAGGCCCTGCTGGGAAGACTGCTCGGATCTGTGCATGGTGGTCTCACCAACAAGCTTTGCGTTGACTGAGCTGCTGTGTGGGGCTCAGGAAACATGAATCTCCCACCATGACTGCTCCCAGGAAAGCACAAATCTCTGGGCTCTGTATTATTATCACTCTTAGAAATCTATCTTGCTTAAACAAGGATCTACCTGCTTGTTGCTCCCATATGAGAAAATGCTTACTTTCCGTAAAAATGCCTGATTTGATGAAAACCACTGAGACTTTCTATTATAACCATATACCTAAAGGGATTAAAGAGAAAAGTGTATTCTGTTATTTTAAATCCATTTAGAGAAACTAGTGAGCCTTTGTGTTGCTGCTGGGGAACATAAGTTAACTGGGAAAATTACATTCCCAAGCCAATCCACCTACTGTTAGTGAGGTATAATTATTGTTATTAAGGATTAGTAACTGAGTAGATGCCTTCTAATTAACAGAAGGTTTAAATACCGACCTGAGAAAATAGTACTGAAGAGTAATGAATACAATGCCTCCTGTCAAAATATTTTTTGTGTGTTTAAACTTACTGATGTTGATTTGTTGGTTTGACTTGATTCTTATTTTGTTATACTTCCAACCAAAGCATAAGCGGAACTGAAGTTAGCCCCAAGGATCTGTCATGCTCACGCTTACATGGCATCATGTTGTCTCAAAGTATGTCTGGACAAGATGTCACCATTAGAGAAAGAAACGATCCTTCAGGATTCCATGTCCTTTGTCATGGGACTGCCTATTCACCCATGGTGTTAATGAAAAAGCAACAGCTCCTGCTTCTTCAACAGAGACAAGCTTGCAACATTTAGCTTCTCCCCAACAGGCAATACATAAAATTCTGGGAAAGTAGGTGTGCAGAATTGTGTAGCTATAGAAAGAGTCCCCAACATTGCACATTTGTGAGTCCTAACTGAGGACAGGCACCATGAAAGTTGCATTCTTAGTCAGCATGCACTTTTATTAAATAAAATAAATGATTTAAAGGATACATTTTGATAAACATCTACCAAATAACATTTGTCCTTTAGGAAAAGGTATTGTCTGTTATATGAACTGTTCAGACATGGGGCTATGAGTTTGATATCAAAGCAAGCACAAGCCTAGTGTGTATCCAAATCAAAATAGTATGATTCTAATCTAGTCTGTCTTTGAGTCTAAGTATAAAGGAATTAAGGAGCTTAAAGCAGCTGAGTGGGCAAAAAATATAAAAAGCCACAGGACAGGCAGAAAATCTGCATCCTGGGGCCAGATTTTCTGAGTTGGAATGCTCACATCTCCATTTTTAAGCAAGTAATTCTTTGTTCTCTCTTACTCCTGCGTAAAGAGGCCATAGGAGATGTCCTCATACACCTACTAAGAGGCTGAAGAAATTGGCATTTGTAAAATACTGGAAACAGTGCCTAAAACACAATGGAGACTAAATAGGTGCATATTCAAATCAGCTTCTGCAAAGATAATGAAACAAATGACCTGTCTTAAAGAAAGGATTTTTTGTTTTGGGTTTTTTTCCATATTTCTCCTTAATATTTCTTGTTGGCGACTTTGTTACAAGTTTGTCTGGGTTGCTTGCTTCTACTCTGGTAATCAGTGGTGGCAGACAGGATATAAAACCTGTCCCATGCTCTAATCCTATCTCTTTCCACTTAAATTAGCTGATCCCAAAGATAGTCTTAAATGAGTGGTAGGCCTTCATGTACTCACTTCCGTCTCTTCTTGCTCTATATTCGTGGCAAGAATGTTGAAATGATGTGATAATTCTCTGCCCTGACTCAAGATTAAACATCCAGACACAGAGACAAAACATCCCTATATGATGTACTCATCTTATCTGGCCATCTCTTATCATTCCCAGTTCCTCAAAGAATGTAATGGATGGAATTTTACCCTTTCACGTAGTAGGGACTCATTGACATCTTATACTAAGGTCGAGCTACACCCAGTGTCTAATAATCTGGAGTCTCAAATAACAAAGCAACATAACATAGAGATCAAAAAGTATCATATTCAAACATACACTGGTTTATTCAACCTATTCTATGTGAAAATATAACATCCCCTTAACCTCTAATTCTATTTTTCTAAAAGGAATCAAGAGGCTATTAATACAAGTTTATCTCTTTTTCAATACACTAGGGAAAGAACTTTAAACAACAGCCTTACCACTTTATCATCAACCATCTAAGAATACTCTACTGTCTACTGGTAAACTTTCTGAAAGAAAATAATCATCAAAGCAAGTACTTTGTGTCTTTTGAATCTACTTATACCTAATGCAACTTGATACAATTAATCATTTCTAGTCACCCAAACATCCACTTATTTTTATGGTCAGCTTTATGCTGTTGATACAGTAAAAACATCAACCAAAACCTGTTGACAGGTAGTTGTGAAGCACACAAACACATTAAATAAACAGATATACTTTAAATTCATTAATAAGATAGTTGTGAAATGATAAGGAAAGGGGAAAGTACCACTCAGGTACGATCAAGCACATTGGCCAAACCAATAATTTACTAATTTTATATGTCTTCTTCTTCTCCAAGATGTCTATCTAAGTTCTCTATAGATTATTTTCTATAAATGTTCAATTAATGTTCGCTTATGTTTTTAATTTCCTGATATATTTGAGAGAAGTTTGTCCTCTATTTCTAGCTCCATTTTATAGATAAATTCTTGTCTAAGAACTATCTATTCCATACTGAAAACTCTTTTAAAGGCCATATTCTTTCAAGGAAGTGGAAACTTCTCCCAAGGATTCTGTAAAGTCTGAATTATCTCAACTATGTAAATGATGTTCGAAAACACCCCATGCACCTCATCACCTTGACATTTAGCCACTCATCTCTTCTTCACGATTAAAAGTATTCTTGACAGGAGAACACTCCTCCATTTCTGGTGGGAGTGAAAGATTGTGCAACCACTATGGAAATCAGTCTGGCAATATCTTAGAAAACTTGGAATAGCTCTACCTCAAGACCCAGCCATAACACTTCTGGGTATACATCCAAATGATTCCTCACCAAATCACAAGGAAGTTTCCTTATCTATGTTCATAGCAGCCTTATTTGTAATAGCTAGAAACGGGAAACAACCCAGATGTCCCTCAACTGAAAATAGATTAAAAACTGTGGTACATCTACACAATTGAATACTACTCAGCCATCAGAAAAAACAAAATCATGCAGTTTGCAGCCAAATGGATGGAACTAGAGAAGCTCATCCTGAGTGAACTAGCCCAGACCCAGAAGGATGCACATTTATTCACTTATAGTCAGATTTAGCCATATAGTACAGGATAACTATACTACAAAGAATGCACCACAGGGAACATGAACATAGACTTTTTTCCTGACAATGTGACACTTTGCCCTGGTGGTGCTGCCTTGTAGGTCCCTAGTGTTTGAGGAGGCTCTTTGTCCTCATATGACTACTGAACTGGGGCAGGGGACTGTTATGTAGGGACACTCCACTCCAGAGGAGTGGGATGGAAGGGATAGGGAATAGAGGGAAGGTGGGTGGGACTGGGAGGGGTAGAAAAAGGGAACTGTGATGAAGATGTAACCTGAAGTAATAAATAAATATTTAAAAAAGTATTCTTGACGATGTTGGGGAGATGGATCAGTCACCAAAACACCTACCACACAAAAGTGAAGCCCTGGGTTCAGATCTCCAGTACCCATTTAAAAATATATGGTTAAGCTTATTCCTATAGCTCTAGGCAGGGAAGTAAAGAGAGATAGATTCCTGAAGACCACTGGCCAATCAGGTTAGTCAATGACTGAGCATCAGGTTCAGTGAAACCCTATCTGAAAAGGTAAGGTGAGGAGGGATAATGGAAGATATCTACTTCTACCTTTAGCCTCCTTATGCACACCAACAGAAAGCTGCAAACAAACAGGCAGAAGCACATAGTACATTCTCTTATAGACATACACACATAGATTCATGCTGTGTTTGTAATTATTAACATATACATCCTAACATGCTATAAAAAGTCACTGAAAGTACATGTATTTTAAATATTTGCTTCAAGTAAACTTCAAAGAAATATGCAAAGGAGCAAGCACAACAAGGAAATGCAGATGCAGCAAGGAGCAGCAAGTGCCTCTGCTGACTAACAATGTGCAGAAAAGTTACAGAAGAAAAACCATCGCCTCCCCATGCTTTGTCGGGGAAGTTTATGTGCCGATATCTGCCCTTTGCTCCAAGAGTCAGAAAGCTCAATGCCAAAAGAAAGAAAGGAAGAATAAACCAAAGAATAAATGAATGAAAGAAAAAAGAGTGGCACCCTAGCTAAATGGAAAAGTTCATGAAGCTGTGGAACTGATAGGGACTTCAGAGATTTCTACATCCAAGACCTGCTTCAAATCTAACAAGACAAGCTCCCTAGCTTTGTGTGTAGACTTGGGGTTTCTCAATCAGAATCCTTCATGCCAACTGAGAGAAGTTTCCCTTTTCTTTTGATGTTACGCGTTTTCTCCAATGAGGTGGATCACCTCCTTCCATCTTAACTTGTATAGAGACACCAACGGTGACCATCTCCTCATATGGTCAACTTGACCTGCCATATTCTTGTCATCTCTGCTGCAATCTCCCTGTCTTTCCACACTCCCAAGGTCACGGTGATGGTCTATGTTCAGTATGTGCTAGCCTGCATTTGTTACCACTGATCTAAAAAAAATCATGCACATATTTGTGTTGGCATTTCCAGAGAGGATTGGCTGAGGATAGAATCCTTTCAGTGAATGTGGGAAATCCTGTCCCTTGGGTGAGGGTCATGGGCTGAATACAAAGAAAAAAAAATGAGAAAGTGAGCTGAACAGCAGCCTTCTCTTTCTAACTGTGGACTTAATGAATTGCTGCCCAGCAATCCTGCATCATGCCTTTTCTGCCATGATGATATCCTAAAACTGTGAGCCAAAATAAACCGTTCCTTAAGTTTTTTTTTTTTTTTTTTTGTCAATGTTGTCTCACAAAAAAAAGTAACCAAGACAGGCACATAATTTAACAGATCCAGGGTGTTCTCCTTTTATTGCAAACCCCAGAACCTATTTTTCCCTATGTCAGGTAACATACTGGAAAGACATATGTACTGATTGCTTTATTTTCTGTTATCTATTTTTATTAAAAAGCACTTGATTATCTTTTAACAAAATGAAAAATATTTATAATGACTTGTAAAAAAAAAGATCACCATACATCTCAGCTTTTTCTGAGACAGACAGCCACCTTTTCCCCTGGGGCACTAGTACAGTCTGCAATAGTTTACATGTCTGTTATATAGACTTATTATTCCTCTATTAAAACAAGAATAGATTTACTCCTGCTCAATGTAAGCTATCTGTGGCAATAAATAGTCTGATCCTTTCTCTCTGCATGAAAATTATGAATGATTATTTCAGTATTAGTGAAGATTATAGGTGAAAGAATACAGTTCATTAAAATTATGAAAAGCAGTCTTACAATACCACTGTAAGTATTAAATAGTCAACTCCATTGACTGTTCCCATGTTAACAATGCTGAGGTACTTGCATATGTATTTAATGCCAACCAATTAAGCATGACATGTGTAAGTTATCTCTACTTAACCACTTAGGGTATAGCTAGAGTAATTTTCATTATCCAACAGATTGTATTTCCTATAGGTTCTGAGTTATTTCTCAATGTCCCTTTTTAATCTAATTCAAAAATTTTCAGGTTTCAAAACTGATAGAATAGCTGTATATATTCTCCATATTCTCTATTTAAGAAGACTTTTATTTTTATTTTTTATAA
Source organism: Lophiomys imhausi (assembly GCA_907164525.1). Taxonomy (NCBI): domain Eukaryota; kingdom Metazoa; phylum Chordata; class Mammalia; order Rodentia; family Muridae; genus Lophiomys; species Lophiomys imhausi. The sequence continues at coordinate 7,079,625 of CAJQZJ010010085.1, read as the reverse complement.
TCCATCTTTTATTACAGGAAGAACATTGAGTGATGTTGCTCTTAAGGAAAGTAGCAAATACTTGGCAAATGGGTTTTTCATTGAAAAATGTCATAACTTCTGTAAAGGAAGGCTAGGTCACTCAGGACCACTGAAATCTCATAATAGTCATTCTTTCCATGTTCCATTAAGTGCTAACATGGAACCTTAGGACTGAGCAAAAGGTGATGCAAGTGAGCCTGGTAGTTCAAAGTTAAGGTTATAGAATGGAGAATTGCAGGACAGCTCTGAGTTGCAAGCAAAAAGTCTTGAATCCATCTGCTTGAGAATTATCTAGCCCCAAGCATCCCACCACCAAATGAAACTATATTCACTCCCTGATGAATTCCTTTTCTTATTTTTTGGTATTATTCCTCACTATGATTATTTTATTTTTATAAGGCAAGTCATCACAGTTTGGTGTTACCTGCAGTTTCCATAACTTGGAGCAGCTAATACAAGTTTTGAAAAAAAGATGACAGAATTAATTTAATGTGACTCGCAAAAATAAAATGGTTTGCTAGCTAGAGATTGAAAGTGTGTCCACCTGAAAATATGCCTTAGATGTCTGTCATTTATTCAGATAGGAAACAGTGGGGTGATGTGTATAGGAAAATATGATTTGTGGGAATGTAATCCAAAGGTTGGGAAAGCAAACTAGAGATTGGAGCTTGTATATCACTGGGTGAAAGTTTGTGAGTCTCTTTAAAAAGGAAATGCAACTATATACAAGCTCAACTGTGCCCAAACTCAAAATATTAGTCAAACTCTTTCATTTATGTATATGAGCAAAAACTGTCCATATGCATTCCCAAACATACAAGTCATCTTAGCAAATACACTTTAAATGATATTTCACCTCTTGGCAGAATACAAGAAGGCCCTTAGAAGGTTAATATTGATTACTGATATTCTGAACATAGATAACAGGCTTTGATCATGCATGTTTGAGACATTAAATTTACCATGCTAACCTGGTTGATGGTGGGAGGAGCTCTCTCATTTTAAATTTAATTCATCTGGTATCAATTCAAAATTGTTCTGTTTCATATTTAGAACTGTGTCCTTTACATGAAAATCCATGCTTGTGGTTTTGAAAAACCACACTCTCAAAAACTGCAGCAATTAGTACATTCTTGTTCCCACAGGGCAGCAAAAGGCTGTCTTCCAGAGCCACATGAGAAGGACTTGTCTCTGAGGTGGTTGTCCCAAGGCACTTGATTCAGGTGAACAGTTTGGGCCTTAGGAACACTTGAATTAGCCAAGTACAACCTTATGTATAATAAACATACCAATGAAGGCACCATGAGCAAGGCCAGATCTAATCGGGTATCAGTCTAAGAGTGCTGTATCTCAACACAGGTCCCACTTGAATATTGTCACAGAGTCAAGGTTCTAGCCCTCCCTCCCTCCTTGTATCTACTGTAGTAAATAAAACTAATACTCTTCTCTGCTTTGGAACTATTGAAACCTGCCTGTGATAGCCTACTCTACATTTTAAGTCAGGAAGAACTTTGTATATTGTCATATTCCTCTCTTTTTCTCTCCAATCTTTTTTCTAGAAAGTGTCAACTATAAGTTGTGCTCAATGACTTCAAGGACACCCTAAGGAGGCTGTTGTGTTTGACTCTGTAGTCAAAACAGTTTACCATGTAAATCACCATACTCTACCTGTTTGATCTCATCAACATAAATAAACCTAACATCATTTCAGAAGCTGCATCTCTTGGAAATAACATCACATTATGAACGATAATTCATTTCCTTATACCTTATCTTCAAAGCACTGACTCTCACCAGTTCCTAATGCTGCCTTCATATCTACAGTCCCAATTAACTCAGTATGTTCTCGTGGAGCATTCTCAGAGTTCAGAAAGGATGCCCAGAAGGGTAAGAGATGGTTTACTGTGGCTATGAATTATTAGATGAACACTCTTCGGGGTCCCAGATGTTCTGGAAAAGCACATTCAAGTAGCATAGGAGTTAGTTGAAGAAAGCACAAAGAGCGACTTCTCTGTTTGCAATTTCCAAGTCCTCTCTGGGGGAATGCCACAACAGCATCTATGGTCTTTGGCAGTTGGCCCTAAAGATTCTGTGACACAGACTGAACTCCTGAAATCCACACCTGTGCCTGGTGTTCCATCCTGAAGGTGAAAAGCAGAGCTAACAGAGCGAGGTAGTGACAGGTTCCTGCCTCTTTAGCTCCCTGCTGGAGTCCACACCTGTACACTTAGGATTTCACAGCACATGCCACATTTGGATACTTAGTTTCCTAGTTAAGAAATAAAACCAATGGAAGAAAAATACAGTCACTGAAATAATTCTTAAAGATGAACAATAGATTCAAGGGGGAAAACAGTTTACAATGACAATGAGTCAGAAATATAGCCCTTCCATCAACCCCACTGATAACACAATAGAGGTGAAGATCTGTGGGTAATAAAGTCAGAATTTTACTATGGTGGAATTCAGGGAGCTGGTTTAAGAATGGAATACAGTTCCATCCATTTGGCTGCAAATTGCATAATTTCCTTGTTTCTGATAGCTGAGTAGTATTCCATTGTGTAGATGTACCATAGGTTTTTTTTATTATTTATTTTTTATTTCTTCAAGTTACATCTCAATTACAATCCCCTCCCTACTCCCCCCTCCAGTCCCACCCTTCCACCCTCTTCCCCCTCAACACCCCCATCCTCTACTCTTTTATTTTTTTAGTTTAAGGTATATCTTTTTCCCCCCAACAGCTCCCCCTTTCAGTCCAACAAATGGTTCTTTCTCTTATAACAAATATAATACAAAACAACAGAAATAAATAGGCCACAATTATGAGAGTTTTATGGCTTAGGATACATTCCCAATGTCTAGTCCATATGTATTTGGCACCTGACTTTAACATTCTACATCTAACCATCTCCATGAGTTTAAAGTTCTATATCTAACTCAACTTTCATACTAACTTGCCTTGCAATAGTTTTTTAATCCATTCCTTGGTTGAGGAACATCTGGGTTGTTTCCTGTTTCCAGCTATTACAAATAAGGCTGCTATGAACATAGATGAGGCAACTTCCTTGTTATTTGTTGAGGAGTCATTTGGATGTATACCCAGAAGTGGTATGGCTGGGTCCTGAGGCAGAGCTATTCCAAGCACACCAAAGGGAACAGGAACATAGACATTTTTTCCTATCAATAGGACACTTTGCCCTAGTGGTGCTACCTTGTAGGCCCCCAGTGTATGAGGAGGCTCTTGGCCCTCATATGACTGTTGAACTGAGGTGGGAGATGGTTAATGTAGGAACACTCCACTCCAGAGGAGTGGAATGGAAGGGTTAGGGGGTACAGGGTGGGAGGGAGGGCAGGACTGGGAAAGGTCAAAAGAGGACACTATGATGGAGATGTAACCTGAAGCAATAAATTAATAAATTTAAAAAAAGAATGTCATTTTAAGAGAACAACGTCCCATCCCCAGAAGGTGGGGAGGGTGTTCCCCCCACTTTGGTTATTTGATAGATAATAGAAAATTTTGTTATTTAGGGGGAAAGACTACAAGCTGTTAAATGGTCTTGTTAAATGGGTTTTGGAGGTTAGACCCAGGGACTTCTCTCTTTTTCTTTTCTGTATCCTTATTTCTCTCCTATATAGGAGTGAACAGACTTGAGAAAAGTGGGACATAGACATAGTATAGGAAAGATCAAGAAAAAAGGACAGATTATTGAATATGGCCTTATACCTTTGTTTACTGATACAAAATTAATATTATATTTAGCTAAGTTGGTATTGATCATTGTATATTAATGCAAAAATAAGATTGTATAGGGCTATATTAGTATTGATCTTTGTATATTCATACAAAATTAAGATTATATTTGGCCACAACGGTATTGACCCTTGTATATTGATGTAAAATTAAGATTGTATTGGGCTACATTGGTATTGATCTTTGTATATTGATACAAAATTAAGATTACATTTGGCCACATTGGTATTGATCTTTGTATATTGATAAAAAAATTAAGATTATATTTGGCCACATTGGTATTGATCTTTGTATATTGATACAAAATTAAGGGTAACGCTTCTTAAAGGTATTGTTCGTAGTAATACTTAAAAATGAAATGTCAAGTTTTGACCTCTTGCTACCAACCGACATAAACTGTTTAGGATAATTAAGAAACAGAAACTAATTGTCATGAAAACGTGTCATTTTGTTAGTTACTATGACAGTCTATCCAGTTATTTTCTAAGCTACTCAGAAATCAAGTTGCTAAGAGACAAGCAATATTTGCTTATCTAAATATAAGAGATAGATAGGGCATCTTCAAAAACCTCAAGAGATCTGCAGAATATGGCATTCAAAGATGTTTTCTTAACTTAAGATTTTTTGATATCGAGACATGCCAGCTCCTGACAGCACCCCCTATTCTACTCCAAGTAGAAGATGAGCATCGAAGAATCTCCAGTGGGAGATGATTGAATTGGTGGTAAGCCTTTCTCTTGGCAAGAAAAATCCCTTGCTTCAACTGTAGACAGACTTCTGTCCAAAAAGGACAAAACTTGGAAGCAGATAAGTCAACTGCCTAGCTCTGCCAAGACAGGGTAGGTAAGTCTTTCATAATTCCTGCTCTACAATCAATGTCTGTCAGAGAAACGGGTCCAAATGGCTGAAGACTGATGCTGTAATGTATGGAGAGAAAATGGGAACTGTCCAGGCAGTCACTGGTATGTCATTT